>PVKH010012842.1:0-17097 GCA_004027955.1 Chaetophractus vellerosus
TCTCCTGGAATCTCTGTGTAACATTTGTGTAATCAATGTATCCTAAAAATGTATATAGATATATAAAAAATAAATAAAAAATTAATTTAAAAAAAGGATAAAAATGAAAGTTAAAACAGGCTATATAACAACATGTTTCATATCAGTGAGACCACACAATATTTGTCCCTTAGAATTGGCTTTCTTCACTCAACATGAGGTCTTCAAGATTCATTCATGTTGTTGCGTGGGTCAATACTTCATTTTTTTCTTATCCTTGAGTAATATTCCATTGTATGTATATACCACACTTTGCTTATCCATTCATCTGTTGATAGACACGTGGGTTGCTTCCAACTTTTGACAATAGTGAATAATGTCACTATGAGCATAGGTGTGTGTATATCTGTGTGTGCCTCTGCTTTTAATTCTTTTAGGTATATACCCAGCAATGGAATTGCTGGATTATATGGCATCCTGTCCAACACTTGTAGTTCTCTGTTGTGTTTTGAAACAGCCATCAGTCTAACAGGTATAAAGTGATATCTCTTTGTAGTTTTGATTTGCATTTCCCTAATTTCTAGTGATGTGGAGCATCTTTTCATGTGCTTTTTAGCCATTTGTATTTCCTCTTTGGAAAAGTGTTTATTCAAGTCTCTTGCCCATTTTTAAAAAGGGTTTTGTGTTTTTATTTTCAAGATGAAGAATTTCTTGATATAGGCTGGATATTAGGCCCTTATTGGATAAGTGGATCCTATTTTCTCCCATTGAGTAGTCTGACTTTTCACTTTTTGACAATCTCCTTTGAAGTTATGTTTCTTTTTAAACTTTTAAATTCTTCTTTATGTTCATGAAGTTTCTTCCCAATATTCTGTATCTCTTCAGTCATATTTTCCTTCATCTCCTTGAATTTATTTAGATTTTTTTTCTAAATTTTGTTTTCTTCTGGAATTTTAGTTTGTTCCCTTGACTGAGCCATATAATCTTGTTTCTTAGTATGTGTGATGGTTAGGCTAATGTGTGAACTTGGCCAGGTAATTTTGTTCAGGTATTAGGTCCATCAAGCACAGGGCTGATTGTAATACAAGAGCATTTATGGACTTCGATCACCAGTGAGTTACTGCATGGATGGCTGATTATATCTCCATCAATCAGGGAGATTACATCAATAATGGATGGTGCTTTTATCCAATCAGTTGACTGCCTTAAAAGGGGAAGTGATTTCAACATTGCAAGAGAATTTCCCAGCTCATCTTTGGACAGCCAACTTCTCCCAGAAACTCATCAAGGACCTTTCATTGGACTTTCATCGGAGCCCCTGGTTTGCAGCCTGCCTGTGGTACCTGGACTTGTGCATCCCATGGTCTCATGAGAGACTCTTATAAATCATATATTATTAACAGATATCTCCTGTTGATTCTGTTTCCTGAGAGAACCTTGGCTAATACAGTATGCCTTGTGATTTTTGGCTGATGTCTTGGCATCTGATTGTTTTGGTGTCTGAACTCTGAAAGTCAGTTTCTCCTTGTCTAGGGTTTTTTTATCGATTGTCTTTATTTTAATGCTCTTCTCTGGGAAGAGTAGCACTTTCTTAACTGTTTAAATATCCTCAATGTTTCATTTGATTCTTGCCCTGGATATGTGGTATGTTTGGTCAATTTTAAGATTGCTCTTTTTTGTGCAATTGCTTCATGTCTAGGAGAAAGATTTCCTTCTTCTCTTCCTTCTTTGGGAACCCCAATATGTTCTGTTTGGTTTTGTGCAAAATTTTCTCCCCAGCTCCTATGATTTATTTAAATTCTCTCACCCACTTTTTGTTACACTTTTCAGTTCTGGCATGCTGTCTTATATCCCACCCCAGGGACCAAAACGGTCTTAAACTAGCAAAGCCTACTTTGTGTTTAAGTGTTCCAGCCACTTAACATTGACTGAGCATTTGTATCTCTTGCCAACAGTTCTGTTTTGGTCTCTTTCTCTGTCTTTTTCTTCCTTAGATGACCTTTTTATATTGTACTCATTGACTGCTTCTGTTCTACCCTGGGTTTCTGAGGACTTGGGTCCCTGTGCCTGGATATATATGGGGCGCTAACTTGCTGTTGTGTGTGTCAAATTAGTATGCATCCTTGTCATGAGGGACCTGAGCCATGATGCCCTTATGCCTCTCCAAAACTGTTTGGGACCATATGAGATTGAGGTGTTTGGACTGGCACAGTGTGAATGGAAATCTCCTACCTGATATTAAGGATCTTTTTTTCCTTTTATTCAATTAAGCATTTGTGGATTCCACCTCCAGTCTTTGTTATCCTCTTGAGTTCCAAGCATGTAGGATTTGTACTTTTATTAGTTAATTCTGATGGGAGACTTTTACAGAAGATATCTTATATCACCATGGGGATGACATCTGCTAACTGAATTTTGACAACTGTGCTAAGTACAAGTAGTAAGGAAAAAATTGTGTTTTCAACAAATAATCTTGTAAAAACTGGATATCCATAGCAGAAGAATGAAATTTGATCCTGACTTCATACTATATAAAAATTAACTCAAATTGGATCAAGATCTTAAACATAAGAGTAAAAAGTGTAAAAATATTAAATGATAACACTGGGGAAAATCTTGATGAACTGGCATAGTTATGATACTAAAAGCATGAGATACAAAAGTTTAAAAAATAGATAAAATTGTATTAAATCTAAAAACTTTAGTACATCAAAGAAAATTATCACTAGATTAAAAATACAACCTACAGAATGGGAGAAAAAACTTTTAAACTGTATATCTCCTATGTGTTAATATCGAGAATGTAAAAAGGATTTTTACAATGCAATAAAATGAAAAGATAAACAATCTAATTTAAAAATGACTGAAGTATTTGAATAGATATTTCATTTTAGATAATATGCAATATCAAGAATATACAAAGGACTTTTACAGTGCAATAAAATGAAAAGATAAGCAATCTAATTTAAAAAATGACCAAAGTATTTGAATGGATATTTCATTTTAGAAAATATGCAAAAGGCCAATAAGCACACAAGAAGATGCTCAAATCCATGAGTTCTTGGAGAAATGAAAATTAAAGCCAAAATGAGTTACCACTTCACAACCACAAGGACAACTGTTATAAAAATGTCTTTGACATTGTGCATTGTTATTGGAACTCAAGTGAGTTGTTTTCATAAATCAAAAATAATGTCGACACAGAAAGCAATATGGCCATTTTTCTAAAAATTAAATTGAGAATTACTATTGCATCTAGCAATCCTACTTCTCTTTATATACCCAAACAGGGTCACAAAAGGGATTTTTACATCACTGTTTATAGAATAATTATGCACAAAATCTAAAATCTGACAAGAACTCAAATGTAGGTCAATGAATGAATGGATAAACAAAATGTGTTGCATACACACAATGAAATATTATTTGGCAAATAGAAAATATGAAGTTATGAGACATACTGTAACATGGAATAAACTTGAAAATTTTATGCTCTGTGAAATAAGCCATATACCAAAAGACAATAATTTTGTTTTATCACTGATAAGAGATGACTAGAAACAGCAAAGTTGCAATGATAGAAAACAGATCAGAGTTAATGGGGAGGAAATGTGTTGGGAAAACAGGGAATGTTTAAATAAAGAAATGCTCAGATGCTGATGGGATATTTTTAAAAGAAAAAGTATGGTATATCCATATAATAGGAATGTTTTATAGAAGTGTTCAAATACTGATCCATATTTGAAAAAGACAAAATATGGCATATCCATAAAATGGGATATTATTCAAACATAAAAGAATGAAGTTCTCCTACATGCTGAGGGATATATTAATCTTAAAAACCCTATGCTAAGTGAATCAGACACCAACAAACAAATACTCTTATGATTTTCCTGATAGGAAATGTCTAGAATAAGCAAATCCATGGAGATAGAGAGTAGATTAGAGATAGGAAATGTCTAGAATAAGCAAATCCATGGAGATAGAGAGTAGATTAGAGATGATCCATTAGGCATGGATGAGGAGTTACTGCTTAGTGAATACAAAATTTCTGCTTTAGTTGTTGAAAATGCATTGTAACTGATGGTGGTGAGGGTAGAACAATACTAGAAATTAATGCCACAGAATTGTATCTTTAAAATGCATAAGATAGAAAATTTTATATAATATATATAAGCTTATGATATATGTGTTTGAAAAAGACCTTAAGATGCTTGGCTGCTGTCCTGAAGAGCTTCCCAATGAAAACATTAGAGTGAATTTGAGCATCAAAATAAAAACTTATTAATTTAATATATTATATCATTATGAATGAAAAGGAATCCTCAAATCCATTGTGATTATAAAAATAGAAAATTGTAAAAAAGGAAACTCTCCTTTACTGAGGACTGTGAACTAATGCATATAGAATGAACAGAACAATTCAAACTATGATATTACTTATTCCAACAAAAAATTATTAGCAAATGATAAAATAATTTTACCTTTTATTGTGATGTTATTAAGTCAATCTCAAATGGTCATTCTAGAGATTACTTATTACAAAGGACAAATAACACCTCAAATAGATATATCTTATTGATGCTGTCATAACCAAACTCAACATCAAACATAGTACCTATAACATATGCCTGTCATATGATGTACTGATAATGTCACACCATTATCTGTGAAATATTAAAGAGGGGATTTAGATTTTATGAGGCATATGGGAGTTGTCCATCATTATTTTTTGTTAGTTGTCCCTGGCAAGTCTGATGAACAAGAGAGTAAGAATTGGCTGAAACTGCTGAGATTCAGGACTCAAGTGTCATATGAACAGAGTGAATATTTAAATCTCTGAGAAACATAATCAATAGTATAGTGAAAATGATAGGTTCAAATAAAAGGGGTAGAAAAATCATGATTAGGGAAATTATAAATGATTCTAAATCTGTTATATTGGGGAAATAGATATTCATATATCCCCCTACTATTTAAACCCTGTACCAGTGATATATCTTTGCTATAGATCTTGAACATTCTTATAATTGTTTTCTTAACTACAATCCTCAATATAGAAAAGTGCCCAAAACTTAATAGCTTAAAATATCACCATTCATTTTCCCACAGTTCACCTGCTGCCTCACCTCCACTCAATTATTCTAAATTTTTTAATGCTCTCCCAATGTCACCCTGTATCCTTTTTGACTCCCGTCCTTCAAGGTTTCATATTCCAGAATTAGCCAACCCTCTGAACATCCATCATCTCCATAACCTTTCTCCTTTATATGCCTTCCATCTCCCTACCATATAACAACTCCCCTGTTCCAATGATCTCACTTTATTTCCTGTGACTTATGTGCCTGTTGCCCTCAAGCCCCAACCCTTGACCATAGGGCATCCTCAGGCCCCATATGACCTCCCTCCAAACTCCCACACTTATTACCCCAATACTATGAAGACTGCTCTTTTCTGCTGGGCATTTAGCTCTGTGATGGCAACTAGTTTCCCCACATCCATTCATTGTCCTTTGAACATTTTGCATCCCTTTGTCATTGTCCCTAATAGCCTCCATCTCCTTTATCTACCCTAAATCCCTCCATTGAGAGGGTCTTCCTCATGCTCCACTTGTTATTCCTCTTCTCACAACTGTATACTTTAACTCCGCATAGCTATCAAATTTCTTGTGCCTCTTATTCACAACTGTCCTTTTCTATGCCTTTTATCCTTCTTTACTTTCTCTTTCATTGCATTCTTTATCCTCTTGTGCCCCAGAATCTACACCATTGTATTATTCCTATGTATCCTTTTGACATGCACTTTTTAATTACCCTGCTCTATCACACACCCAGGAAAAGTCACTGCCTTAAATGCTCCAGCTTTCCCACCATTTAACCTTGACATATAGTCTCAAAACTCACATGCTAGCTGTGGTAAATGTTGGTTTTGTTGTTGATTGCAGGCTTAAGAATATCAAAAACATGGAATAGGCAAAATGTAGGCTTCCAGTGCTGTGGAGATAACACTACTCTTCCATACATGAGCATGTTACTGAGATACCCACCTACATGGTGACTGTGTGAATGTGATTTTATCAATGTGAGTTTGACTGTGTGAATTTTATGTGAGTGTGCATGATTGCAAGGTTGTTTTTATGTGGTGTGTTCATGAGTGTGAGTGTGTGACTGAGATTTTGGGAGTGTGGTTATGAAGATGTTTAACTGAGTAGATGTGATGTGGGAGTGTGATTGCACATGCATGTGTGTGTCTACATCTGTGTGAAAAGTGTAAATTTTGTATTTCTGTTTTTTTGAAAAGTATGGGTTGTCCATCAGGTTATAGCTCCTGACCTGTAAAATGGGGCAGAAGGATTGAATAAGGGACAGGATCAAACTGTTTTTTAGTGACAACAAATATTTGGTCGGTACACTTTTATCTTAGTTTTCTTCATTAATAACAAAATCAATGAATTCTTATAATTGAAAATTTTGCAAAAAAGTAATGCAATTTCAATAAGTAGCACTGACTTATCTGTTAAAAGAATGGTGAAATTTGCCTTTTAAAAATCTGATCATGGTTGTTTTACTTTTGTGGGAATCTTTTATAAACTTCTGTCTTTTTACTATCGATGTGGTTCTAATTATCTATTACTAGTGGAGGTCAAAATTAGGGAAATATATTTTCTAAAAATTTCCATGTTGATTGACATTGACTTGTGCAAATAAATCCAATGATTTCTAATGTAAATTAATAGAAGCATGTTCTCATTTATTTTGTCTGTTTTCATATCTGCTCATTAATTAAATTGTGTTACAGCTAAATAGTATGAAGATGAGGCAAAAACACATATTTTGGTATAAAAGCATCTAAAGGAAGCAGAAAAGAAAGTGATTTGCTGCCTGACCCTCACGGCTCATACATGAACATTTTCTGCTTCTCTTCATATGCCTCCCTGTTTGCCTCCAGAGATGATGGAAAAGAAAGGGCCTAGCGCAGATGCTCCAATGGTCTCTTATGAGATCCTGACTAGAAACTTGTTATTGTTTTTCATAATTAACAACTGAGAAAATATTTTTCATAAATATTCTCAAGTCCCCATGACTGCACTCTCACGATACAGGTGAAATTATACTTGTTCTCTGGGGGAGGTGAGGTCACAAATCACAAAACTCTATTTCAGGAACTTATTTCCTCTCTGCCACACACATCCTTGCAGTCATGACCACCTCATTGGGACCAGAGTATTGGAAATGAGAAGGAGTTGGGTAAGTATTTCCTTTATCAATGGGAAAGGCAGAATCATAAGAGAAGGAGGTGATAATATTATCAGAATGAGTGATAATATTTTAAAAATGAATTCTTCAGGGTTTGAAAGTGTTCCAGTACCAAAGAAACACAGATGAGAAGAATAATTCCTGAGGCATGAGCTAAGATAATAAAGAAAAATGTGGATCCTAGATCCAACACCAATCCCTGGTGTTTCCTAAAGTAAATTGGTTAATTCCTCACTAATAGGAATTGTTAATGTTTAATCTGAGTGATAATGAAATCACTGATTTTTAAGATGATTAAGGATTGCAGTTCTGAAATTAATCTGCTGTTTAGTCAGTCTACCTTACAGGAATAATAGAGAAAATTTTCAGGGATTATATAGGTGTGCATATAATACATTCATGTCTGTAATAAAGAACAGGACAAATCAACAGGAATAA
The DNA here is from genome assembly GCA_004027955.1 of Chaetophractus vellerosus. Taxonomy (NCBI): domain Eukaryota; kingdom Metazoa; phylum Chordata; class Mammalia; order Cingulata; family Chlamyphoridae; genus Chaetophractus; species Chaetophractus vellerosus. The sequence continues at coordinate 7,674 of PVKH010012842.1, forward strand.
TCCAACCTTATGCAGAAATTGTGTATCTGAATGGCAACTGACAGAAGTGAAATGTTTTCTTTAAGCCTGGGAGTATGAATTGCTTCACAGAAACAGTAAATGTGCTTTTACTGAAAATATCTGTGATCTGTTGATTATGGTGAGTCTGTTTTACCCCTTGATGTTAGGGAAGGAGTATTTAAAGATAATGTAATTTTATTAATATGACTTTCAGACAGTGTCTGTTAGGCTCAAATGTATCTTTCAATATTTTGTATAGTTTAAAACATATTCTGAAACATAAGCTTTACTGCTTCTATTTATACAATGCAAAAGATTTCATACTTTACAGATTCTATTTTTCATATAATTTATATTTTAATATCTTTCACAAATCTCAACTTGTTAACTGAATTTAGATATTAATAGATAAATATATGATTCAAAATTAGTAATATTTAGTTTCAACTCAATAATATTTTAACCATTCTTCGGTGTTTCATGTCCCTGATTTTAGTATATGACCTAATGTTAAATATGTCCTGTGAGAGATGTCATTATAATTTTGTTACTGACATAAAATTAGAGGAATCTTTCTGCTGTCATCCTAATATAGAATTTATCTTGTGTTTACTAAGTCCATCTTGTCATAAGTATATGTAGTAATATGCTGGAATGTGGGCATCTACATTTTACTGTGATCTGTATATCCTTATTCATAATTGATATTGGGCTATGGAATAACTTTTGCACAAACCTGTAAAACTTTAAAATAAAATGCCATCAATCTGAAATAAAATGACAGGGTATAAGAATAAAATATATACAGGTTATTGGAATAATACAGCTAGGTATCTTCCTTGGTATAGCATGTGTTATTATAGCTAATGAAAGCATAAATTTTGACAAATCATTTAACTTCTCTGTGCCTAGATTATCCTCAACTTCATGATTAAAATATCATTGCTTGCCTTATGGATTTGTGAAGAATGTAGAAGCTACCATATGTACAGACTTGATAGCAATGGTTCATACATGGTAAATTCTCTTTAAAGGTTATATATTCAATGCTTAGAAATCTCTTAATGAAAGAAAAAAATACATCTATAAATGCAATCTAATGGTAAGTGGAGAATCTTGTATTTTGGTTGACATGATAAATGTAGCCCATGCCTTATTTTCCCAATGCAGTGCCTTCTGGATCTGAAATAATCAGTCACAGATAACTGACAGAATGGCCTCCAGGGATTTGCCAATAGGAATGATCTTCTTATCACAAACCATATTTGGAATCCTGGGGAATTTCTCTCTTCTTTACCATTACATCTTCCTTTCCTTCACTGGGTGCAGATTAAGACCCATTAATTTGATTCTCAAGCACCTGATAGTAGCCAACTCCTTGGCCCTTCCACTAAAGGAATACCACAAACAATGACAGCATTTGGTTTGAAAGATTTGTTCAATGATTTTGTATGCAAAATTGTTTTCTACCTTCACAGAGTGGGCAGGGGGTTGTCCATTGGAACCACATGTCTCTTGAGTATCTTCCAGGCCATCATGATCAGTCCCAGGAATTCCAGGTGGGCAGAGTTGAAATTGAAAGCCCCAAAGTATATTGTCTTAATCATTTTCCTGTGCTGCATCATCAACATGCTGGTAAATATTCTTTTTCCTATGTATATGACTGGCATTTAGAACACCAAAAACATCACAAACAAAAAAGATTTTGGATACTGTTCTTCTGCATGTCATGACAAAATCTCATAGTCACTTCATGCAGGGTTGTTATTATTCCCTGATATTTTATGTTTGGGGCTCATGCTCTGGGCCAATGGCTCCATGGTATACATCTTGTAGGCACAAGCAGAGGGTCCAATATATTCATAGGAACAATGTCTCCCCCAGATCCTCCCCTGAGCCCAGAGCTACCCAAACCAACCTTGTACTGGTGAGCATTTTTGTATATATTTTATACCCTCTCTTCCATATTTCATGTTTATATTGCTCTTTTTAATAATCCTAGTTGGTGGCTGGTGAACACCTCTGCACTAATCACTTCATGTTTCCCAGCTCTCAGCCCCTTTGTTCTCATGTGTCATGACCCCACTGTTTTCAGGCTACATTCTGGCCAGCAAGGCACATGGAATCCTCCCATCCTATCAGAAATGTTTAAATGTATGTTTCTGCACAGTGTCCATATATTATGTGTACATCTCTTAGACTTTTGTAAGAACTGTTATGAAAAGTCATACTTCAAGGGCAGTGAAAAAGACAGCCTGAGCTGCTTTTGCCACAAGAATATACAAGAAATAATAACAACAATTCAAAATGAAATATGCAATTATTACATAAATACGTCTCAGAGTATGTAACTTTCTACCTGATGTAGTATATTTTTCCAAAGGTTTGGTACATGTGGCATTGTTGCAAAATTTACATGGTAAAGGAAGAGCATGTGAGGTGCTGGTTCTAAATACTTATATGAAAATATCCCCTGGAATAATGAAGTAACATGGTGCAAAAATGGAACACACATGCAGAATGAGAAAGCAGAAGCACTGGCGACAAGTTATGATATTGGTGTCTTATCTACTTAGAGAGATGGTAGTCATTTCAAATATGATACTAAAAAAGAGAGATTAGCATATTTAAAAAAATATAGTATAGAAATGTCCAGATACAATTGAAATAGATCAAACAAGAATGTGAAAAATATATTTTTACTTTTTTTTGAAAGAGATCAGATGAATTTGACAATTTGAAAAAATCAGATTATCTTGTATAAAATTGCATGGATTTGTGTAATGTAGATGGAAGTTTGTGTGCTTTATTTTTTTAAATATTATTTGAACTTTCCTATTGGGCATTTTGGCAAGGAAGAGATTTGAGGAAGCACCCTCATTCTGGTAGATCCTTTCATCCACTTGTATCAGTAGAGGAATAGGCATTTGAAAGAAGAAAAGCATGCATCCACATTTTTAAAATAATGTGGAGTTAATACCTTATTGGATTCTGAAGTATCATAATAATGTTTCCTCAACTTTAAGAAACATTTTTTTATAGATCCCTCTATATTTACAATGTAAAGCAGATGTGTAGTGTTAAAGTCATAAAAATTTTAAACAACAGAATCAGTTTATCCTAATGGATATGTATTGAATATTATGCCCAAAAGTAAACACATTTTTAACTCCCACAAGACACTTATTTCTATATATATATACTTAAATGTAAAAATATATTTCCATTTTCATTTACATATATATGTGCATATATATTCAACCAGACTATGTTTGTTATACAATAATACTAGAAATGTATAAATTCAGAAAATAAAATAAAAACAGCAAATTTTCTTTAACGATAAAGTGCATTTTTACTAATGGTTTATATCACCATTCTAGTTACTTTATTAGTTAAAATTGTAAGTATGTGCATGTATATATATTGAAATAGTTAACTTAAATAATAAGAAACTGTTTTTAATTTTTCTTATAATTTTATCATGCTAATTGTTTAATTGATTAAAATGAAGTGATTATGAAATGTAATGAAAATGAAGTGAAAAACTTTTCTACTTTAATTCTTATGTATTAGTAATATCTCTTTAAAAATATCCAATTGAATATATGCAAATATTGTTTGATGTTAACAGGAGCAATAATATATTTATGATTAATATAATAATGTATGTATTTGAGATTGTATGTACCGAATTTTCATACTCTTCATTACATTACACTTACTCTTTTTCTTATTCTCTGTATTTTCTTCTGTTTATTTTGTTTTTCTAATTCTACATTTTGCCTCTTTACTTTGGAGGCTGCATACCCAATATCTCTTAATTTATAACCTAGAAATTAAAGCATTCCTTAAAAATTATTCACAGGGTAAAGTTATCCAATATGTTCAACTGCCTCCCTGAAAAGATAAAGACATTGCAACACTAATCTACAGGTATAACTTCTTTTACTGTACTTTGTTTTATTGAATTTTGCATTTAGATATTGCATTTTTTTTTTTTTTACAAATTCATTGTTAGTAGCAACCCTGCATTGGGCAAGTCTATTCACACCATTTTTCCAAAAGCATGTACATATTTCTTGACTGTGTGTCATATTTTGCTAATTATTCTAATATTTCAAACATTTACTTTATTATTATATCTGTTAGGTTACCTGTGATTTTTGATACTACTATTGTAATTGTTTTGGGGCACATCATGCCCACATAAGTTGGCAAACTTAATCATTAAATGTTGTATGTGATCTGAATGCTCCACTGGCCAATATTTCCCCCATCTCACTCCCTCTCCTCAGGCTTTTCTATTCCCTGATACACAACAATATTGAAATTAGGTCAATTAGTAAACCTGTAATGGCCTCTATGTGTTCAAATGGAGATTTGTGCATCTCTTCTTTAAACCAAACCTTGAAATCATTAAGCTTAGTGAGGAAGGCATGTAGAAAGCTGAGAAAGACCAAAAGTTTGGCCTCTTGTGCCAATAGTTAGCCAAGTTGTGAAAGTAAAGGAAAAGTTCTTGAAGGAACCTAAAAGTGCTACTCCAATAGGCACACAAATGATAAGGAAGAAAAAAGCCATATTGCTGATGTGTAGAAAGTTGTAGTGAACAAACCAGCCACAACATTCCATTGAAGAAAAAGTCTAATCTAGAGCAAGTCCCAGCTCTCTGCAATTCTATGAAGGCAGAAAGGATTGAGGAAGTTGCAAAAGAAAAATTTTAAGGTAGCAGAAGTCATTGTATGAGAAACATGAAGATGCAAGGTGAAGCAACAAGGCCTGTTGTAAATGTTGCAGCAAGTTAGCTAGAAGAGGTAGCTAAGTGTAGAACAAACCTGAATTTTATTGTAGATAAAATAAATTTCTATTGGAATAATATTCCATCTAGGACTTTCATAGGTGAGAAGAGAAGTAAATTTGATTTGACTTCAAAGATTGAAAGAATAGGCTGACTCTAATGTTAAGGGAAAATACAGCTGCTGACTGAAAGTTGAAGCTACTGCTCATTTACCATTCTGAAAATCTTAAGGCCCTTAAGAATTATGCTAAAACTACTCTTCCTCTGCAATGTAAATGGAATAACAAAGCCCAGCTGACAGCACATCTGTTTACACCATGATTTACTGAATATTTTAAGCCCATTTTTAAGACCTACTGCTCAAAATAAAAGATTCCATTTTAATTATTACAGCTCATTGAAAATACACGCATATACCCAAGAGCACTGATGAATATGTGCAATGAAATTCATGACTGTTGCCACAACATCCATTCTGCAACCCATGTATCAAAGGGTTCATTGTAACTTTCAAGTCTTGTTACTGAAGAAATAGATTTTATAAGGCTAACACTACCTTAGATAGTGATTCCTCATATGGATCTGAGAAATGTAAATTGAAAACCTTCTGGAAAGGATTACTCATTTTGGATGCCATTAAGAACAATCATGATTCATGGGGGAAAATCAAAATATCAACATCAAAAGGAGTTTGGAAGAAGTTGATTCCAACCTTCATGGATGACTTTGAGGCATTGAAGACTTCAGTGAAAGAAGTGACTGCAGATGTGGAATAGCAAGATAGTTAGACTTAGAAGTGCAACCTGAAGATGTAACTGAATTGTTGCAATTTCATAATTAAAACTTGAATGGATAAGGAGTTGCTTCTTATGGATGAGGAAACAAAGAGGTCTCTTGAGATAGAATCTTCACCTGCTGAAGATGCTGGGAACATTTTTGAAATGACAATGTGGGATTTTGGAGATTACATCAACTTAATTGATAATGTATTAACAGTGTTTGAGAGGAATGACTCCAATTTTGATATAGTTTATAGTGGGTGTAAAATGCTGTCAGACAGCATGGCATGCTACAGAGTAATCTTTTCTGAAAAACTCAATGTGGCAAAATTAATGGTTTTCTTATTTTAAGAAATTGCCATAGCCACTACAAACTTCAGCAACCACCACACTTATCAGTCAGCTGCCATTAGTATATAGGAAAGACCAGCAAAAAGATTATGACTTGTTGAAGGATCAGAAAATGGTTAGAATTTTTCAGCAATAACAAGTTTTTAAATTAATGTATGTACATTTTTTTAGACAAAATGCCATTTCACACTTCAAAGACTATAGTATAGCTTAAAAATAATTTATTTTTCCTGGGTAACCAAAAATTTTGTGTGGTCACTATATTGCAATTTTTTTTTTATTTTGGTGGTCTGGAATCAAACCTGCAAAGTCTGTGAGTCATGCTTGTAGTTCCCTTCTACCAACTTTTTACATTGCTTATAAGTATTTAAGAGAATTTATAAAATGCATGTACTGGTATTACATGGAGAGCTCAGTGAAATTTCAAAACCTGAGCAAACCATTTCTATTCATCTGCCAATGGGGTGCCAATGCAAAGTACCAGAAATCTGTTGGTTTTTATAGAGGTATTTATTTGGGGTAAAAATCTTACAGTTACAAGGCCCAAAAGAGTTCAACTCAAGTTTGCTTTCTCATCAAAGTCAGTTTCCAAGTGTTGAAGCAAAATAGTCATTGAACTCTGGAAGGGTTCAGCCTTCCACTCTGGGCTTCCTCTTTCTCAGCTGCAGGCTGACATAAAGCTTGTATCTCAGGGTTTCCTTTCTCTCCTGGCATACAGCTCTTTTCTTTCTGGGCCTTCATTAGTCTCAGCTGTGAGGGTCTCTTCTGAAGGTCAGATGCAAATTATGAGGAGAATGGCTCATCTCTAGCTGGATCCCCAGGATAAACTATGACAAGCTCTCTCTCTTCCTAGCATGTCTTCTTGAGTGTCCATTTTTATAGGCCCACTAGGGGGACAAGGACTCAACCTCTGTCAAGCCTTACTCTCATGGTGGAATTGAAGCCCTAATCTTAACAGGTAATTTAATCAAGGGCCCCTCAACTGAACTTACTATAATCAAATGGTATCACAAGAGAATAATATAATAGTTTACAAACACAGTTTTTCTCTTTTAATATTCAAAGAAATAATCTCAAACTCTCACACCACTCAAAAGCCAAAGTGTTGTTGTACTCCAGTATCCTTTTGTGCTTCTTCCATACCACTATCCCCAATGGTAACTCTAGTCTGACATCTATTACCATTGACTGGTTTCTCCATTTTTTTTCTTCATATAAATGGAATCATTTGGCAATAACACTTTTTTATTTTGAGTTTTTATTCCATATGTGGATTGTGATTTTATCTGTAGTGTTTCATGTTATTGTGGATCATGCATTAGCATTGCTGTGTCAGATTCCATTGTGTCAATAACAAATATTTAATATAATAATTCCACAGTTATTGTGCATGTGAGTAATTTTCACTATGGAGTTATGACTAATAGTGTAGGTATATAAAAAGCATAATTTGTGTTTTGCTGAAATGTATGATTTTTTATTGCATATATGTGTATTACTGAAATTATTTCATCAAGTTTATATCCATTCAGACATAGATGATTCTGCCAAACTCTTTCTCTATATTTTTGTAGAAATTTTCACACTCACCCTCAGTGTATGAGTGTGGGAATGCTTTGGTTAAAATGTTTTTGAAACAGTTTAAAACCTGCTTTGCTGCCCAAGGAAAATACTGCTGCATGGGAAAAAGCTGCTCTTATCAGTTCCTGCTGAAAACAATGGGAAATTTCTTGCTTTATGTTGTTACTTAGTTAGAGCTTTCTGCCTCTCCATTATCTCCTTTGCAACTCAAAACTTTCTGAGGCTTCCCAAGTACAGCATGTCCTTGGGTTCTCTTCCTGATATAGCTAACTGTATCTATTCTGAAAGAGATCTAATAAATGGGGTCTCCCCTAAAGAATACTAAGCTTCAGAGTGTTTTCATTTCATGCTCACACCATATAGGATTTCTCATTTATCCACATCATTGTCAACATTTGATTTGTTTCTGTCATTTTCATTTTACCCTTCTGATTGTTGTGTCATGGTACAAGGTAGTGGTTTACAATAGAAGTTGAGCAGGTTTTCACAGAGTTATCAGCCATTTGCTGACTTTTGGGGAGGAATACCTGTTTGATTACTGTGTCCATTTTTATCCTATTAAATTGTCTGTCATTCTCTTTTCAGTTTGTAAGCATTCTTTAAATATTCTGAGTAGAAGTTCTTTCATTCTCTCTCTCTCTCTCTCTCTCTCTCTGATAAGCTCTTATTTCTACTACAATCTAATTTGTCTTTATTCCTTTAATGTTTTTCCCTTTGTAAATAATATTTTACTGATCTGAGACCACAGAAATATTATCTTTTGTTTTTTTGTAAATATTTCATTTTTTGTTTTTAAAATGTCAATCAGCAATTCATCAAGAATTGATTTTTATTTGGTGGTAGTATGGATTTATGTTTTTCCAGAAACAACTAAAAATTCAGCTTATTCTGAAAATGTATTATTATACATTTTATTTCTTTGCTCTCACTTGCCATTGTGTCACATAGGTTAACATCTCACCATCCTTGGAGTGTTTATTCTTACTATTTCTGTCTATCTTTTCATATTTTAGCAATAACACTTTGCCACAGCAGAAAGATGGGCCTTGGAGAAAAAATCTGCAAAACATTTTTGGTCACTGAATTGATCATTACCATATTTTAAAGGGAAGTGTGTCCCTATTCGGTATATTTCTCTGTGGGTGCCTCAATTTTTTCACATCCTGTATCAGCTTTATTCCAAAATATATTTTTAAATATTCTTGTAAATCAAGCTGCCCATCAAGATGGTATTAATTGCTATCTCTGGGGCAAAAGTCATTTTAATTTCCTGAGAACTGTATTATAGGTAAATCCTCCTGCTGTGGTGAAACTTTGACAAATTTGTTAGTAATACAGCTAAAATTTTGGTGTTTCTTATGCTCCAGCTTCATAAAGTATAGCACAAATATACAATATTTACCTGAGCCCCTTTGTATTAACATCATGGAACTTACAGGGGCAGGAGTGAGCAAGGAGAACATGTATTAACATGAATATATTTTGCCCAGTTGTGCAATGAATAATAAGGCCTTTTGTCTCATATCCAGAATGCACATGCCTTCTGGCAGCATCCATGAAACTGTGTATCTAGTTTGTTTGCTTGCAAATAGTGTAAAATGTAAAATCATACCTATCTCTTGATAATGTTTGTGATGAAGATATAAGGCTGACAGGTTCCTGAATGTCTGGAGGAAGAAAGGATACTTTGTGGTTAGGGTAGGAGAAGGGAATAATAGAAAATTCTCTTATCCAGTGTTGGAAAAGGTAAAGCTAAGGGCCCTACACATTTAATGGCGTAGCTTTGTGAAAGGTAGGATTGAAAGGAGGTGCCTAAATGTGCTTTGTTTGTTGTTTACTCTCCTCCTGGGAGCAGGAGGAAGCATAAAGGAATTTTGTTTATTCTTTTCTTGGTTGATGTAGGTAAATTAAAAAA
>PVKH010012843.1:0-17099 GCA_004027955.1 Chaetophractus vellerosus
GCCCTTGATACTGATGCTTGCACTTAAGAACATTGTTCTTGTAAAATTGAAACTTAGCATAGTAATTTATATTGCCCTAAGAGTTACCTCCTGAAAGCATCCTCCATTGCTTAATTGTGACCTTTTGAAACAAAACCCAGCATATAAGTTCACTGTTTTCCCCCAGGAATGGAATGTAACTCCCAGGAATGGACCTTCCTGGGACAGATGGATTATTACCAAATGCCAACTAACAATACATTTGGGAAAAGACTTAGACCAAAAGGGGAAAATATTATATACAATCAATTGAAGCAAATCAATTTTATTGGTACACATTAAGAAAGCACACAATTCATCCAAAGTGTATAATCAATGGTATTTGGTATAAGTGATAACTGTACAACATTGTGATTATGCTAAAGGTCAATGATTGTACACCTTGGATAGATCATATGGTATGTGAATGTATCTCGATTAAGCTGCTTAACAAACATAATTGTGTAAAAATAGCCAGAAGTAGCAGCTATGTACAGCAGGGGAACCATAGAGAAATTGAGTTGATGAATTCTCTTGTTAGTTTTTTGTTTATTATTATTGGAAAAATGAAAATGCTCTAATAATGATTGAAGTAATGAACACACAAGTGAGTTATTATGGGTAAGAGATTGCAAAATGTGTTGGGAGGTCAATCAGAGGGTATCCTTATGTACGTCTCAGGAGGATCTCGCTGACTGCACAGTAAACAGTGCTTACAGCAGGAGTCCTCCTGAGGCCACTAGTGACATCCAGGCGCCATAGGCAGGGCAGACAACCCCCCCTCCCCCCAAATCAGCACCCTGTTGGTAGGCCTTACTAAGCTAAGCTATCTCCTCAATGTATCAGAGGCTGGTTTATAATTTTTCTACACATGGTTCTTCTGTGTTAACTATATGTCCCAGAGACTTAAATCTTCCAGCAGTTCATATGCTGGTTGAATACTTAATCTCAGCAGAGTTGCAGCCAACACTTACTCTCCAATTCATCAGAATCATGCACAACAGCTATCAAAAGGACGATGGAGAAAGCCCAACCCAAAAAACAGTATCTACAACTGCAAGCAAAACAGTTTCATCCATCTGTCCCAATGTGTCTAAGCCTCTTCTCAGTCAGAAGCAGAGGGGGTGTCACCATCCCCAAATCCTCAAGATATAGAAAGGAAAAACACTAATGGGGAATGCAACTATGGAATAAAGTAGACTTATTTTTATTCTAACAATGAAACAGCTTGTAACATTGATATGAAGACAGTGCTCACCAGAGTTTCTGAGGGGAGGAAGAGGGAAGAATAGGTGTAACATTGGGCGTTTTGGGGCATTGGAATTGTTCTGCATGATATCACGATGACAAATACAGGCAATTATACATTTTGCCAAAATCTATCAAATTGTGTGGTGTAAAGTGTAAACCATAATGTAACCTATAGACCATGGATAGTAGCATGCTTCAGTATTTGTTCTTCAATTGTAACAAACGTACCAAACTAAGGAAGGATGTTATTAATGGGGGAAAGTGTAAGAGGATGAGGGAGTAGGATATATGGGAATCCCCTATATTTTCAATGTAACATTTTTGTAACCTAAAACTTTTTAAAAAATAAAATTATATAAAAAATTTTATGTAATTCTGGTTAGGATATACTTTTATAGAACTTGGTAGAATTTTACCAGTAAAAGGAGTTCTTGACAAAATATCACAGATTAGAAGTATATTAATAATTGTCAAAAATTTTATATAGCAAGTATATTTAGAACTGAATACAATGTCTATGTGAAATACTGCACTAAGCTTATGGTCTTAGAAAGATTACTACACTAGAGCAAAATAGATGAGAGTAAATGTAAGAAATAAGGTCTCTGGGTTCAAATTTTAACACAACTACTTTTAGATGTGTGACATTAAACCTGTGACTTAAGCTTCTTGGCATTTGTTTACACCATTTGTAAATAGGGTGCTAATAATTGTAGCTACTTCTCAAAGTAATTTACTTCATGATGGAATGAAATTGAAAACATTAATAAATCAAAAAATCTCAATAATTTATGGATTGAATAGTGTCAGTGATCATAGACTCCTATCATGGAATTTAAACTTAAGTTTTGGTGACCAAGAGCTTTAAGTCAGGTCAAGAATGTGTCCTTCAGGCAACTGGTTACATTGTGAAAATGTTGCTACAACAGCACAGTAATCTTGGCTATGAAGGCTTCAGGATGCACAATGACTTAAGAGATTTATGAGGGTTTTGTTGGTGGTGTTTTTTGTTGTTCATGCAAAAATAATTTATAATGAGGACAACATCACCTCTGATTTGCCCCACCTACAAAGAGGAAGTATAAAAGTACTTGCAGAGATGGTGATATCCACATTCAGGACAATCTCTTCCTCTCCCATACTTGAACAGACAACTCCTGACACCATGGTCTATTACGGCAACTACTATGGAGGACTGGGCTATGGCTATGGTGGCCTGGGCTATGGCTATGGCTATGGTGACCTGGAAGGTGGCTATGGCTGTGGCTATCGTGGCTATGGTGGTTATGGACATGGCTACTACCACCCATCTTTCTATGGAAGCTACGGATATGGCTGCTACCGCCCATCTTACTATGGAAGATACTGGTCAGGTGGATTCTACTGAAAAATGTAATAGAGCTCTGAATCTACTGGATATTTCCACCTGTTAAGCAGCTCCTTATTTTGTGCATCTCATTTACTCTGTAGTAGCAATAATTTAACTCTAAGTTACCAACAAAGAACTATAGGTGACATCCCACTTAGTTTTATGAGCAAAATTTTTAAAAATGCTTTTTAAAATACAGCTAAATGTTTCCTCTGCTGTCTAAGTAATTCTTCCAATGAATGTAATCTTTTTTTAATATGATTTGATTTCTTGTTATTTTGCCATCATTTTTCATGTGGATGATTGTACAAGGGAAAGTTGTGAAGTTACTCTCCCAAAGGCTGATATGACTGAGAAGGCCCGTCATGATGATCAGTTCTTTGGAAAGAGTATTCAAGTGTGCTGCACATAGTCTCTTATATTTAATATTTGTCTTTTGTAATTTCCCTATACTTGTCTACCAAAGTCATGCTGATGTAAAGCACCAGAAAACTGTTTGCTTTTATAAAGGGTTTTTATTTGGGGTGATAGCTTACTCTTACAAGGCCCAACTCAAGGTTGCTTTCCCACAAAAGTCAGTTGCCACATGTTGAAGCAAGATGGCAGGCGATCTCTGCCTGGCTTCTCCTTCCTGTGTGTTCTAGTCAGGGTTCTCTCGGGAAACAGAATCAACATGAGATATCTCTTAAAAATATAAGATTTTGTAAGAGTCTCTCACGTGACCGTGGGGATACACAAGTCCAGGTTGGCTGGCAGGGTGCAAGCCAGGGGCTCCGATGAAAGACTGATGAAGGGTCCTCGATGAGTTCCTGGGAGAAGTTCGCTGTCAAATGATGAGCTGGGAAATTCTCTCTGAATGTTGAAATCGTTCCCTTTTATGGCAGTCAACTGAATGGATAAAAGTGTCATCCATTCTTGATCCAATCTCACTGATTGATGCAGATGCAATCAGCCATCCATGCAGTAAACTCAATTAGCCCAGTGCTTGCTGGACCCAACAGCTGGTCACAATTACCTGGCCGAGTTGACACATTAGCCTAACTATCACACTGTGCTTCCTCTTATTCTTAAGGCTGGATAGCTGGATAGGCCCAGCGTCTTCCTGATCTCAGCTATAGGCTGGCATAGGGCTTGTCACTCAGGGCTTCCTATAACAATCTCTGGTGTAGGGCTAATTTCTCTCTGGGCCTTCTCAGCTGCTTAGCTGCTCAGCAGCAAATTATCAGGTGAATGACTCATCTCTCCCTGGGGACCCCAGATCAGATAGGACAGAGATCTCTCTCTTCCCATGCGTCTTCTTGAGTGAGTGACCATTTATATTGGCCTGCCAAGGGTGCAGGGACTCAACCTGAGTTATGCCTTACTTACATAGACCAGTAAGAAGCCCTAAAGATTTTATCAAGTAAACTTTATCAGAGGCTCCTCACTGAATTTAAATAATCAAAGGGTATCACACCCAGAGGAATAGATTAGTTTACAAATATAATCTTTCTCTTTGGGGGATTCATAAAATAATCATAAAGTGCCACAGCCTGTTATCCAATGTTTACATGCCAAGCACAAGAACTTTATTCCTAATATTTTTTACCACATATATCTCATATCATTTAAATCTGACCTACCATGAATCCATATTTCATTGATTCCTACTCATTTAATATTTTCTTTCCCTAAAAAATCATATCATTTTGACTTCTTCCTAAAAAGTCAAAAGCCTCAGAATTAGTTATTGCTAAAAGATCCTTTCTTTTGATGAATCTTAACCACTGTAACCATCCATACATGGTCTTATTAAAATATTAACTCATAGGCTAATTTTAAAAATAATCTAATAAAAGCAAACATACCTGTTAATGATTGGATTATGTTCCCCACAAAGACATGTTCAAGTCCTAACTCCTGATCCTGTGGGTGGGAACCAATAGGCAAATTGGATCATTTAAGATGGCATTAGTTAAGATGAGTCAAAACTGAGTCAGGGTGGCCCTAACCCAATATGAATGGAGTCTATAAGGAGAGAAAAATTGGACATAGTAGTAGAAGAGGAGGAGAAATATCATCATGTGTTGGAGATTGAGATTGAGTTGTAGCTTGGCAGTGAGCCACCAGGAGAACACTACAGACTTTGGAGAATGCATGGTCAGAGAACATCTTGATTTTGGATTACTAGCTTCCAAAATTGATAGATAATAATTTCCATAGTTTAAGGCATCAAGACTGGCAGTAGAATTACTTATATATGTTTAAAAAATGAATGAAGGGAAAGTACATTAATTAATGAATAGGATGGGAAAAACTTTGCTAAGATTTTCTGTTATTTTATTACCTTATAATTAGGAGCCTGTGAGAAAAGATGTCTATTCACAGATATACACATTTGTCTCTCTCCAGATCCTCAATATCCAAATGATTACATTTTGGCCAAGTAGCACTTGCCCATATCATTCCAGTAGTCAGTTCAGAAGGAAAGAATAATCAAGTCGCAGTAGAAACTAGTGGGCTTAAACACCACCATGTTTCAACTACATTCCTATACATGGATATCAAGTACACTATACTGAAAGCTCTGACAGTTTTGATGAAATAGTTGGATTTGGCAGTTAAAATTCTATTACCTAAATATCTTTTAGACTTGACTATTAATTAACATCTTGCTATGCAGTAAATTTTGAGTAGCAGATTATCTTCTTATCTAAATCTCTATCTACCTTTCTACCTTTCCTTCTATCTATATCTGTGTCTACTTCTATATCTATATCTACATTTATATCTCCATTATTTAGTTATGCCTATTGATAGAAATAATTTAAGGCTCAGTGTAGTGTTATCACACAAGGATTTGTTTATGATGTTGGCAGGGTAGGGCTATACATGTTAATCCAGTCAAATATTGAAATTATTTGGGGAAGAACTTAAGACCAATTAAGGGATGAATATGTATGGCTCACCTCTAACCTAAGGTGCTGTTATTCAATGTCCTAAAAAGTTTTCTCCCAAATCATTGGAAACTTCTAAACTTTATTTTCACCTCCAGTCTGTGATCCTCCTCAGCTTCTTAGTCTTTCCTTTTGGTTTCTAAAAGACTAAAATTCCCTATTCTAAAACCCATCACACATTTATGATTTTTAAAGATCTCTCAGATTCACCCCTCTTAGTTTCTATATTTTGTCTAGCTTTTCTACATGTCAACAAGACATTACTTCCAAATTATTTGTTCCACTAATGCCAGTCATTTCATTGTAAGTATGGTAATCTTTATCTAAATACTCTTTAGGTACAGATTAAGTTGCATACCTAATCATTGTATTGAAGGTTTACTAAATTTTGAGTAGCAGATGATCTTCTTATCTAAATCCCTATCTATCTACCTTTCTACCTTCTATCCATCTATATCTATATACAATAATATAGAAACTAAGTAAGAGTGTCCACTCTCAGGGCTGTTTAAGTAGTTTGAATGGAAGGATATGAAAACAGGAATTGTGATTTACAATTTAATGCCACTAAAGTATGGACTAAAGGCTACACATCATATATTTTTTGGCTATATTTGTCATTGCCTTACCATAAAATATCTCCTAATATCGTAACTAAACTAAACTTCCATTCATTGCTTGAATACACAAGTTATTTTCAATAATTTCTGCTTCACTAAAAAATAGGAAAAATATATAATGAAAATTGCTTTTCTTATATGACTGTTGTTTTGCAAATCTCTAATTCTCTTTAAGTCATCATTTTCTTCTACTTCACTTTAATTTATATTGAGTATATTTCTCTAAGGGCTGTTGAATGGGTGGGACTACTCATTGAAAATTAATTTAAATGTTTTTCCTCTTAAATTTAGGCTCCTGGAGTGGGTGTAGCTCAGTAGTTCAGTGCATGCTTCACATGTACGAGGTCCTGGGTTCAATTTCTGGCAACTCAAAAAAAATTTGCAAAATTAAAAGTTCCTTACCAAAACTTTTTGTATCTTAACACTTTAGTATTTCTGGAAACCCTTGGCCTGTGGAAACAGAAAATATTGCCACAAAAAAAGAAAAACATTTGTGTCCCTAATTTATATTGAGACTTTCAGGATGTAACTCTTAGGCAATGTATAGCACTAGGCTTAGTTTCAATTTCACAATAAAAGGTTCATAAGTACAATCATCAATATCAAGGGCCTGGCGTAATGGCCTGTCTTCCTTCACTAGGCACTGCCCTTGTACTCGGGGGATTCTTGCCACTCTATTAGAGAATGTAGCAGGATTCCCCAGGATGAGAATTCAATATTCTTTCGCTTATTGCATGGGTCTCCACCCACTGAGACAACACGGCATGAACACTTGAACATATTTATATGCTTTAGAGGCATGCCCCCGGTCCACCCCACCCCACACATCCTCCCATCACCGACACCCGCAACAGTGACCTTCCCCTGCAATTGTTGTGACCCTTCTCCAAAAATGAAGCCAATAAAATAACCAAATAAAATTAATAAAAAATGAAGTAATAATAATAGTTTTAAAAATAACAAATACAATACAAAAAAATTTTAAAAACTGGAACGATATAAAATAATTTTAGACGTGTTTTTCATCATTGTAAGATCTGATGTCTTCTATAAGCATGACATTTTATTCCATATATTCCACCAGTGTCTTACTTTTTTCATATTATCTTCAAAGAAGCTTTAGGTTACAGAAAAGTCACATAAAAAATATAGAGGATTCCCATATACCCAATGCCCCCCTCCTTTTCCTCTCTCCCATATTAATAAGATTTTACATGCAGATGGTGCGTTTGTTACAATTGATGTACAAATATTGAAGCATTGCTTCTAACCATGGTCAATGATATACATTATGGTTTACATTTTGGACTGTACACTTTTAAAGGTTTTGATGAAATTTAAAATGGCTGGTATCTATTATTGCAAGATCATGCAGAAAATTCTAATGCCTTTGTGGTCATGTACAGTGTAATAAACAGACAATTATATTCAGCTTTATTTAATTTTATTCTTGGCTTACCATCAAGGTGGAATCTCAACTTTATGATCTTAGATTCTTCACTCAAGTTTCACTGCATTCCATCTTACAAATATTAAGGAAATGGGACACAATAATATAACATCAGTGGGATTCAGACATTTGATCACTTTTACCAACAAATATTGGGTGACCTCAATTGAAATTATTTTAAGGTCATGCTTAATAATCAATTATTTGTATTCTAGTCAAAATTAATTTCATGTTTAACCCTAATAAGCTAAATCTAAATGTTATTTTTGTTCTTTATATATCTTACATTTCTGCTAACTATCTTTGTACCTGTCAGCATAGACACAAGTACCCACATATTTTGAGGGAATCTATTTAAATACAAATCATGAGATTGTAGTCAATAAATGTCATAAAATGGCCTTCAGGTTGAGTAACAGGCATAACCAAAGACCAAAAGATATTATTTCAAAACCCCAACATGTTAAGATTTCCATATAGGCATATTAATTTTTTCTTAAAACTGCCTTAATCCAAGAAATACCTTAATCCATTTTTCCTTACATTTTTTAGCTGCACACTTTTAAAATTTTCTTTTCTTCTAACTTTTTTATTT
The DNA here is from genome assembly GCA_004027955.1 of Chaetophractus vellerosus. Classification (NCBI taxonomy): domain Eukaryota; kingdom Metazoa; phylum Chordata; class Mammalia; order Cingulata; family Chlamyphoridae; genus Chaetophractus; species Chaetophractus vellerosus. The sequence continues at coordinate 8,240 of PVKH010012843.1, forward strand.
TGAAGAAATTTCAAACTTAAGGAAATTTACAACTATAATTAGAAAATAATGCAGAGAACAATATTATACCCCTGGCCTAGATAAACAATTTATCCTCTTTAAAAGTTTGCCACATTTGCTATATCATTATATCTACCTATCTGCTGTCAGTCTTTCTACTTTCTGACTTTTGATAGCAGGTTGTGCTCATCATGCTCTTTTAACATTTAATACTTTGTGTTTACTTTTTAAATACTAGAATATACATTCAGGTAGCCACATAAAGAGCAATTATCAAATTAAAAAAATTTAGCATTGCTATAAAGCATACAGTTTATATATCAATTTCTTCAATTGTCCCAAAGATGTCTTTTGGGCATTTTCACCACCATTATAAGCTCAAGTCCAGCATCATGTAGCTCTTATAATCATCATTGTACCTTTTGTCTGTCTTTTCTTATTTAATTGGGATAACTTATTTGCAACATAAAAATTTCCATATCAATCATTCCAAACCATGTAACTCAATGGCATTAATCATATTAATGATGAATTGCTCTCTTAGGACATTGCATTACCAAAATGTTTGCCTCAACCCAGATGCAATACCCTGTAAGCATTATAATTTAATTCCCCATTTACTCTATCCCTTACCCCTGGTAACCTGTGTTCTACTTTCTATCTCTATGCAGTCATATATAACTGCCATTTACATCTGTTTTATTTCCCTAAACATGCTATATTCAGAGTTCAACCATATTGTAGCATGTATCAGAAATGTCATTCTATTTTATGGCTGAGTAATTACTATTCCATTATATGTCTATACCACTTTTGTTTATCCATTTATCTGTTGATAGAAGCTTGTATTGCTTCCACCTTTTGTCAGTTGTACATAATAATTCTTTGAACTTTAATATACATATATTTACTTGAATCCACACTTTTAATTCCCTTGGGTATATACCTGTAAGTGGGATTTCTGAGTCATGTGACAGTTCTATTTTCAACTTTTTGTGGAAACCCCCAAACTATTTTCAATGGTGGTTACACCATTTTATTTCCCACAGATAATGTAGGAGGGACTTATTTACCTGTTATGTTCTTTGTTCTATTTATATATATATATAGCAAAGCCATTCTAGTGGGTGTGAGCTGATCTGGATTTGCAATTCCCTAATGATCAATTATTCAGAGAATATTTTCATGTGCTTATTGGCCATTTGTAAAATTTATTTGGAGGAAGAGCTATTCAACACTTTTCCCAATTTTAAATTGGGTTGTTTGTCTTTTTTTCCTGTTCATTTCTGGATGTAGCTATTTATTATGGATATTCATCCCTTATCATATATATGGTGTCCAAATGTTTTCTCCAAGTATCCAGTAGGTTGTCTTTGTATATTTTTAAAAATGTCTTTGATGCACAAATGTTACTAATTCTGATGAAGTAGGATTTAACTATTTCTCTTTTGTTATTTGTGATTTTGGTGTAATGTCTTGCCTAATACAAGGTCAATAAATGAAGTGACCATCACCTTAATACCAAAATCAGATAAAGATACTATGAAAAGAGAAAATTACAGACCACTCTTAGTAGTGAATATAAATGCAAAATCCACAACAAAATGCATGTAAGCTGAATACAAAAGATCATTAAAGAATTATACACCATGATCAAGTGAGTTTTATCCCAGGTATGCAACAGTAGTTCAACAAAGAAAAGTCAATTACTGTACTATACCACATAGATCAATTGAAGAAGAAAAATCACATGATCTTCTAGAATGATGCCAAAATGGCATTTGTCCAAATACAGCACCCGTTTTTGATTTAAAAAAAAAACAAAAGATAGGAATTGAAGGAAGTTTTCTCAATAAGGTAAATTGTGTGTATATATATATGAAAAGCTACAGTGAGCCTAGTACTCAAAGGTGAAAGACTGAAAGCTTTTCTGCTGAGATCATGAACACGACAAGGATGCCCATTGTCACTATTGTTATTTAATATTGTTTTGGAAGTTCTAGCTAGACCAATTAAGATAGATAAAGAAATAAAAATCACCCAAATAGGAAAGGAAGAAGTAAAACTTGCACTGTTTGTTGATATTATCCTATATCTAAAATCTCCTGAAAAATCCACAACAAAGTTACTAGGACTAAAAGACCATTCAGCAAAGTGGTGGGTTACAAGATGAATGTTCAAAAATCAATTGTGTTTCTATCCACTACTGATGTGCAATGTGAGGAGGAAATCAGAAAAAAAAATTCCATTTATAATAAATATTAAAACAATCACATATTAAGAAATAAATATAACCAAGTATATAAAGGACCTGTATTCAGAAAACTAAAAAACATTACTTAAAGAAACCCAAGAAAAGTTAAATAAAGAGAAGGACATTTTGCATTCATGGTTTGGAAGACTAAGTATTGTTAAGATGTCAATTCTACCCAAATGGATTTACAAGTTCAGCACAAACCTAATAAAAATCCCAAACGCCTTTTTTGAAGAAATAGAAAAGCCAATTATCACATTTATTTGGAAGAGTATGGGTCCCCAAATAGCCAAAATTGTCTTGAAAAAGAACAAAGTTGGAAAACTCTCACTGCTGGACTTTAAAGCATATTGCTTAGTTACAGTGGTTAAAAAAAAGAGAGACAGAGAACATGGAACCGTCATTAAGACAGAGAGATTGACCAATGGAACATAATTGTGAACTCAGAAATATACACTCACATCTACATTCAAGTGATTTTGGCATAGGCTGGCAAGCCTTCACTGCTGGGCCTGAGTCTATTCAACAAATGATGCTGGGTGAATTGGATAGACATATATAGAAGAAAGAAAGAGGACCCCTATCTCACACCTTATACAAAAGTTAACTCAAAGTGGATCAAAGACCTAAATATACAAGTGAAAGAAGTAAAAATCCTAGAAGAGGATGTAGGAAAAGATCTTCAAGATTTTGTGGTAGGAGGTATTTACTTAAACTTTACACTCAAAGCACGAGCAACATACGAAAAAATGAATAAATGTGTCCTTCTCAAAATTAAACACTTTTGCACCTCTAAGTACTTTGCCTAAAGGGTCAAAAGGCAGCCAACACAATTAGATAAAATATTTGGCAACCACATCTCTGATAAGAGTTTAATATCCATGATATATAAAGTGATGATAAAAATAAACAATAAAAAGACAAACTACCCAATTAAAAAATAGCCAAAAGACCTGAAAGACATTTTTCCAAAAAACAAATACAAATGGTGATGAAGCACATGGAAAAATGTTCAGCATCTTTAGTGATTACGGAAATGCAAATCCAAACTACAATGGCATATCATTTCACACCTATTAGACTGGCTACTATTAAAAGTTAGAAAACTGTGAGTGTTGGAGAAGATGTGGAGAAATAAGAACACTTAATCACTATTGGTGAGAATGTAGAATGGTACAACCACTTTGGAGGACATTTGGGCAGTTACGAAGGAAGTTGAAGGTAGACTTACCACGTGACCAGGCCATTCCAATACTAGATATAAAATCAGAAGAACTGAGAGCAGTGACAGGAACAGACATCTGCACACCAATATTCATAGTAGCATTATTCAAGATTGCCAAAAGTTGGACACAATCTAGGTGTCCATCAACTGATGAATAGATAAACAGATGTGGTGTATATACGATGGAATATTATGCAGTGGTAAGAAGAAATGAATTCATGAAGCATGTGACAGCATGGATGAACCTGGAGGAGGTTATGTTGAGTGAAGCAAGCCAAACTTAAAGGGTCAAATATTGTATGATAGTGATATTATTAACTAAATATATTGTATAAACTCATGAAGCTAATAATTAGAATATAGGTCACCAGAAAATTGAATGAGGGTAAAGAATGGAAAGTTGCATGTAAATCTGTGCAGAATTGGTGAAATGATTATTTGTAAAATCTTTGGAAATGAACAGAAATAGTGAAAGCACATCATAGTGTTTGTAACTAGCAGAGTTATTATATGGGTATGACAGTGGTTGAAAGGGTAAGTCTAAGGTAATGTATATTAGTAGAAGTAAAGCTTAAAAATGTAAAATTGCATTGTATAACCTATGAAACCTCGTGTAAAATATGAATACAGGTGATATTGCATTTAGAAGATGGTTTTAACAAAATATAAATACAAATAAACTAGAGAGATGGAAAGGGAGTAGTAGCTATGTACAGTAGGGGAAACAGAGATTGAGAGGTGATGAAGTTTTGTTTATTTGTTGTTTATTATTGTTATTATAACTGGAATAATGAAAATGTTCTAAAGTGATTGAAGTGATGAATGCACAACTATGTGATTAGACTGAATACCACTGTTAGTATACTTTGGGTTGGTTTATGCTTTATTAATATGTATCAATAAAATTGATTTGTTAAAACATAGACTTTAAGTCAAAAAGAATCGCAAGGAATGAAGTCAGTCATTATATACTGATAAAGGTGACAATTCAACTAAAAGATGTAACAATTATAAATATGCACCTAACAACAGAGCCTCAAAATATATAAAGCAAATACAGACTGACAAATTTGATGGGAGAAATTGATTATTCTCCATTAATAGTGGGAAATAGTACTAAACAACCTTCAATAATGGCTAGAACATCTAGTCAGAAGATTAACAAGGAAATACAAGACTTGAATGATACTCTAAGCCAACTAGAACTAACAGACATATAAATATATATAATACTTCATTCAATAAAAACAGAATACACATTCTTCCTAAATGTACTAGGATCATTTTCCAGGAAAGATAATATGTTAGGAAACAAAACAAGTCTCAATGAATTCAAGCAGATTGAATTTATATAATGTATATTCTCTCACCACAATGGAATGAAGCTAGAAATCAATAACAGAGAAAGAAATGGAACATTCACAAATATGGGGAAGCTAAAGAACATACTCTTAACCAACAAATGGGTTGACGAGGAAATCAAAAGCAAAATTAGGAAGTATCCTGAGCAAAATGTAAACCAAAATACAACATACCAACACTTAAGGGATACAGCAAAGGCAGTGCTGAGAGAAAAACTTTTAGCTCTAAATGCTTATACTGAAAAGAAGAGCCTTTTCAAATCAGAGACTTAGCCTCAAAACCAAAAGAACTGCATAAAAAAGAGCAAACGGACTGAAAGTGCCAACTAGCAGAGCACCTGGAAAAAGATCTTGACCATAAGGCGGGAATGGTAAATATAAATGAATTTTTATGGCAAGGAGATTTCAAAGTGATTGGGGAGATCATTCCAAAGGTCACACTTATGCATGTCTCAGCAGGATCTCATTGACTGGCCAAAGTAAATAGGGCCTCAAATAGCAGGGCTTCTGAGAGCTCTAGAGACATCCAGACACCATAAGCAGAGCAGAGAGCTCAAGATGTTTGGTGCCCTGCCAGTGAACCCTACTTTGGAATTTATGCTTCCTACTGTGGCAGAATTGGACTTATTCGTGGTTTCCCTACACATGGCTCTCCTGCCCTTTCTATATGAAGTCATAGTTAATACTAGAGTTGATAGTTGTATGTCCAAGAGAGTTAAATCTTTGGGCTTTCCATCTGTCAGTCGGGCCCTGAATCTCAGCAGAGTTGCAACACCTGCTTCCCAGTTCATTGGACTCACCCAGGACAACTAACAAGATGATGATGATGGACAATGACCATCCAAATTAGGGAATGAACAATTGCCTAAAGTAGACTTAGTATTCTACTATAAACTTATTGTTATTCCAGCAATGGAAGAAATTTTATCATGGATGCAGAGGCAGTGGTCACCAGAGGTTCTGAGGGGAGGGGAAGGGAAAAATAGGAGTAATAAAAGAGCATTTTGGGGACATTGGAATTGTCATGCATGAGGTTGCAATGATGGATGCTGGCCATTATGCATTTTGTCATAACTTACAAAATTGCGTGAGACAGAGTGTGAAGTATAATGTAAACTATAATCCACTGTTAGCGACAATGCTTCAATATGTATTCATCAATTGTAACACATGTACCACACTAATGAAGGATGGTTTTAATGTGGAAAACTGTGGGAGGGGGAGGGAGTGGGGCATATGGGTATCCCTTATATTTTTTATGTAACATTTATGTAATCTAACATTTCTTTAAAATAAATAAATAAATACACACACAAAAAGCAAGTAGAGAGAAGCAAATAAGGGTTAGAATTGTGGTCAAAAAAAAGAAAACAAAAAATTACTAGGTTGAATCAACAAAACACAAAGTTGTTTCTTTGAAAAGATCAGTATAAAAATTCACAAACCATTAGATTGAAATAGGAAAAACAGAGAGAGGATACAAAAAAAGAAAATCAGAAATTAAAAGGGGACATTACTACTGACCCTGCTGAGATGAAAGGACCATAAGTGTATAGCATGAACAAATTTATGCAAAAATTAGATGACCTAGATGAAATGAACAAACTATTAGAATTATACAAATGACCTTTACTCAAGAAAATTCGATTTCAACAAATTATTAGTAAAGATTTTGAATCAGTAATCATAAACCTCCCAACAATGAAATGCCCAGGAACACAGGGCTTCACATGGAAATTCTATCAAACATTCCAAGAAATCTTAATGCCAATTCTTCTCATGGTTTTCTATACAATTGAAGAGGAGGGCACACTCCCTAATTCAAAATTAGGTCAACATTACCTTAATACCAAATCACATAAAGATAACACAAGAAAAGAAAACCACAAACCAATATTTCCAATGGAGATAGACGTGACAAATCCTCAACATAGAACTCCTAAAATGAATCCAACAGCACATTTAAAAAATATACCATAGTCAAGTGGAATTTATCCCTGTTATGCATGTTTGGTTCAACATAAGAAAACCAATTAATGCATTAAACCACATAACACAATGGAAGGGAAAAATCAGATGAACATTTCTATTGATGCAAAAATTGCATTTTACAAATCCAACACCACTACTTGATAAAAATGCTTGGAAAACTAGTAATAGACGGAAACTTCCTCAACATCATAAAGGGCATATATGAAAATCCCAGAGCTAGCAATCTGTGTAATGGTAAAAGACTGTAAGCTTTCACTCTGGGATCAGGAACAGGAAAATTATGCTCATTCTTAATCAACACTCGATATTGATAACATGGATGAAGCCTGAAGACATCACTTTGAGTGGCATAAGTCAGATGCAAAAGGTCAGGTATTATATGATCTCACTGATTTGAAGTAATCAGAATAAACAAACTCGTAGATTCAGAATCTAGAATATAGGTTACCAAGGTATGTGGTGTGGGTAGGAAATGGGAAGTGAATGTTTAAAATGTTCCTATTTGGAATGATGGAAAAGTTTGATTTATGGATGGTGGCGATGGATGTAATTAACAGCACTGAAATATATATATGAATTTGATTAAAAGGGGAAATATTAGATTGTGTATATATGGTAAATGAATAAATTAAATAAAATCCATGAAACTACACTACACATAGAGGGAACCCTACATTAAACCATGGGTTATAATCAATAGTACAATTATAAAAATGTATTATTATCATCAGTTGTAATAAATGTTCCACAATAATTCATATTTTTAATAAAGAGGTGGCATATGGGAATCCTGTATTTTTATATGATTGTTCTGTAAACTCACAACTCTAATAAATAAAAAAGAATAAATATAATCAACAGAATATAAGAGAAATGTGGAAAACCATTAAGTGCACCAACATAGGCATAATGAGTGAAAGAAGGAAGAAAGAGAGAGACAGGATATACTCGCTCTTTTGTCTTACATATCTTTAAAGGGAAAAATATAATTAAAAATAGTTATAACAGTGTGTATTTGGGTTTGTAATAGTTTAACACAATATCAGTTACACTAATAGCACAAAAAAGAGGAAGTTAAAATAGCACCACACAGGAGTAACATTTTCAACCTTCCAAGAATTAAACTGGTGTTAATCCAAAGTAGATTTTGATCAGTGAAGCTGACTATGGATGCTTCAGAGCAACCACTAAGATAATTACTAAAAAATATAGTGGAAAACAAATTTGAAATAATTATGGGCAGCAGATCTTTGAGTAATCAATCAGGCATACTCTTCCTCTCACCTATTGCTGGGACTATGCTCATAGGACTATCGGATGTTGTATTAATTTCTAACAATTCTGAAGGAGTTTTCACATAGGCCATGGCCTAAAAGAAAAACAGGCCTCCTTTATTTATACATGGCTCAGGCGCCACAAGTCTTGGGATGTTGATATAAGATCTGGTATGTGCTCCAAAGAGTACAGCTGGTATATGTCAATATAATGATTAGCAAGGTCTGTTACATACAGGAATACAGATCATTAACCCTAAAGAATAATGGAATCTGCTGATGTTAGCAAAAGTGTTATCAATCATGTATCCTATACCCTTGCACATGAGCACATGTATTTTCTTTGTTCTAATGCCTATTAAAAGCCATGATGGTTTGTGCAGCGGGACTCTCCTCCCTCAGGGTGAAGGGTCCCCTGACCCCAGCTATCTCATATTACTTTCTCATTCTTCTCATCCACAGCACCGCTTTCATGGCCCTAGTTCCTGAACATCATCATTTGGTGCCCGAAGAGGGACCTGAAGGCGAGCCTTTCTCATTGACCGGTGTATCTCTCAGTGCCCAGTGAACCAAGGAGCTCCTAAAGAGCAGACTTCTGGAACAGGTAAGTTACATCCTGGGAGAACATCAGGGAAATGGGGAATCAGCAGTCAAGTTTTGAAGAGTACTCAGAGGTCTTGGAGACATTATTGAAAAGCACCAGTGTAACTGTTAAATCCTCGGCATTTGAGGAACTTTTCTCTCTTGTACAAAA
>PVKH010012844.1:0-17101 GCA_004027955.1 Chaetophractus vellerosus
GTAAGACATGGACTATAGTTAGTAGTAATATTTTGACAATGCTTTTTCATAATTTGTTAACAAATCTTTTAAAACAATGCAAGGTATTTGTGGTGGGGTGATGTGTGGGAGCCCTGTAAGATGTTACACGTTTGTTTTGTAAGTTCACAATGTTTATTGACCACTTATGGTTTATGTAGGTTTATGTATGAATAATATACTTCAATAAATTGTTTAAAAAAAAAAGAAACAAGGAAGACAAACAGACAGCAAGTTCAAAACAACGAGGAGGCGGGGAGAAATAAATACATAAAAATAAATCTAAAAAACAAAACAAAACAGAAAAAACAACTTCTAAAAAATGGAAATTCTGTGCACCTATTAAAAGTGAGGTAAAAAAATAACTACTGACACAAAAAAAATTCCATGGTATATTAAATTTTTAAAAAAAGGTTACGAATTAGTATCAACAAAATTATCTTATTTATAAAGAGTATACATATATGTGTGTGTGTGTGTATGTATATATATATATTAAAAACACAGAAGCACATGCCTAGATAAAAGTTCAAGTAGATATATCAATAAATGTTGAGAGAGATGTTCTCTAAGTGGCAAGATTGTAGTTGATAATTATTTCCAGCTTTTCTCTACTTTGTTAAGTTTCTACAATGAAAATCATGTTTAAATTCAAAATATAACAAAAGTTTTTTTTAATTAAAAAAAAAAGACTTATGAGCCCTTCTCTTCATCCAAAAACCAAAGGAAAATAAACTAGACCAGTGTGATGCTCTGTTGCCTTAATGTATAATGCAGTAAATATTTACTGAATACCCAGAATGTGCCAGGCTTTATACCAGGCACCAGAAATACAATGCTGAGAAAAATAAGACTTGGTCCCTGTCCTCATGAAGTTTATAGTCTAGCTGAAAAATTCCTCCGCTATATTTCTAACCCCCAAATGTGACCAATTTTTAGGCAAAGATGAACAAATTAGCTAGACAAAGCCCACTCTTAAAGTTCTCATGAGCTTCCCCCCGCCCCCCTTTTTTTTTTTGAGATACTGGGCACCAGGGATTGAACCTGGGACTGCATATGTGGGAAGCCGGCGCTCAACTACCGAGGCACATCGGCTCCCCTGGGCTGGTTTTTTCCTGTTTGTTTAAGGAGGGAACCGAACCTGGGACCACCCATGTGGGAAGCAGGTGCTCAACTGCTTGAGCTACATCCACTCCCTCTCAGGAGCTCTTTTTTTTTTTTTCCAAAGATTTATTTATTTATTTCTCCCCATCCCCCGTCGTTGTTTGCGCTTGCTGTGTCTGTTCATTGTGTGCTCATCTTCTTTTTAGGAGCCACTGGAACCGAACCAGGGACTTCCCATGTGGGAGGGAGGCACCTAATCACTTGAGCCACCTCTGCTCCCTGCTTTGTTGTATCTCTCATTGTGTTTTCTTCCTTGTGTCTCTTTGTTGTGCTATCTTGTTGCATCAGTTTGCCGCATCGGCTTGCTGTCTTGGTCATCTTTAGGAGGCACTGGGAACCGAACCCGGGACCTCCCAGGTGGTAGGCAGGAACTCAGTTGCTTGAGTCATATCTGCTTCCCTCATGAGCTCTTAAGGAGCACATGAATAGTCCTTAGATATGATATCTACATCCTAAAAAAGACAGGGACACAAAGAATGGAGACAACTGCCTCCCTCAAATCATAAGTTATTTCCAGGAACAACCTGTGTACAGCTAAGTATTTCTAATTCCCATATTTGATTGTGTTTCTCTACTGCAAACAGGTATTGATATCTGAAAATGGTTTAAAAAGCTCCTGAGAGAACTCTTCCCCAGCAGGCAACCTTCTGTTTTTCAGCTTTTAACCCACAGGCTTTTATTTCTCTATTAAAATTTCCCACAGGTCACAAAGGTGGTCCAGCTTTCTTACTATAGTTTGATTATAAAAATACTGAATTCTTTTATTTTTTTCCCCAAAACCAGACAGATCATCTCATCCCTATCCCTCAGCAGAGAACTACTCTTCCATATGACATTTGTTTCCATAAGTCACTCATGCCTCAATGTAGTTTTATTTATTTGAACAGCTTTTTAAGGGAGATATTAAGATTTGATGGGAAAAAAAAAAAAAAAAAGGCTCGATGGAATATTTCAGATGTTTTAGAAATCAGGAAATAAACTCTACACTGTGAGATCCAAAGGACGGAGCAACACTAGTGGTAGTGATAATATTCATCATATAACAACATGAGCAATAGTCCAATCTATTTTAAAGGAAGAAAGCATTCATTCCTGCTTATTTCAGCTGCACTGTGGAAAGAACACATGCTCTACCAAATCACTTGGAAAAACTCAAAGCTCATTTTCAGGCAGGGTTTGAAATGCTTTTCCCCTGTATGCGTGTAAGTGTAGAGAGAGGCTCTCCCTTCCTCTGGGTCCTGGTTGTGTAAGCTGCCTGTGTGGGATATACAGAGTGATGGTATCCCTGGGGGATGTGAACAAAAGAGCTGGTGAGGAAGAGGTTATTGATGACGAAAGCCTAGCAGAGCTGATACAGGAGCTAAGTCTGAAGATAAGAACCTACATACTCCCCCTTGGTTATTAGCATGTTCCTTGACATAAATATCTGAGGTTTTAATTGGAATTTCTTAGAATGTTAGAGAGCTACTGAACTCAAAACCAGCTTCACAGATAAGGAAATTGAGGCACAGGTAGGTTGCCTGATTAACCAGAAGCTGTACAACTACTGGTTGTAGCTGGGACTAGAACCCCAGTTAAAGTCTCTTTCAATTAAACCTCTTGGCAGCTTTTCATGAGAATTATGGATAGAGACAACCAATCTGTTAATCAGAAAACCATGGCTACTAGCCACATATTACAATCTGCTAGCTACAACTTGGCCATGAATCCTTAGGCTGGCAAAGTAAGACAAATAGATGAAATCTATAGCTGTAGCAATAAGTTTACAGTTTAAAATATCTTATAATTTTCACTTAAGATAGGCTTCCTTTAAAACTTAGCAATTAGCCTTCAGATAAAAAATATTCCCTATAACATAAGTTACCATATTTTTGCAGCTTCTCATATAAATCTGGAGTGCGATACACCAGAGCAGCAAAGGTGGCGTTCACAGCTTGATCAATAGTGGAACCAGCAACTATATCTGTCTTGGGGGCCTGTTTTCTACATGCCTGTATGAATCCTTTGAAAAGTTCTGAATTTGGCCCACAGAAGCTCTGAGCAGGATCTGACTGGGCAAAATCAAGAAGAAAATTGCAGCAGGGATCGTCAGGGATGTTCGTAACCTGGGAACAAAAAAGGAAACATCATGTTTAACACATTCATTCAAAAAATAAAATTTACTAAGCACTTACTAGGTCAAAGCAGAAGTATAAAACATGGTGCACACTCTCAGGAAGTTTAAATCTATTTTGGGGAGACCAGACAGATATACAGGTTAAAAAAAAAAGGTAAACATAAATAAAACATTAAAAGTATTAAAACTAGCACTACCACAAAGCAAAAGATTATCAAATGCCAAATGCCTAGAAGGGTCACCCAGTGCTAAGAATTCAAAGGAGAAAGTTCCTAGAAGGTTAAAGTAATTAAGAAAAGCCTCCTGGCAGGTATGGGCTTTGGGCAGGACCCTGAAGGATAGCCAGGTTTGGCCCTGAGGAACACAACCATTAAGCAGCAGTTAAGAGTCAGGAAGGACAGTGGGGAGACTGACCTGGCCTGAAGTCTCAGCTGGGGAGTGGTGGGAACTAGAGGCAGAGAGGTAAGGTGAAAGGAGACTGTAGAGAGCCTTGACTGTCACACTGAGGAGTTTAGACTTCACCCTGTGGGCAACGGGGAGCCATTAATGGTGCTTGGCAGTGGAATGACAAGATAATGCAGTGATCAAAAAAAACTTGGTAGGTATCACTGTAATAATGCAGATACAAGATGAGGACCTGGATAAAGATGGAAACAGAGAAAATGGAAAGAGATGAGCATCACAAGGAAGAATCCGAAGGGCTTGCAGCTGACTGGAAGGGTGGGGATCAGAGTGAAGCTAGGGAGCAGCAGCTCAGTGTCTGGGGAAACAATAAAGACAACAGAAGTAGAGCAGTCAGGGCAGACATCTGGTTTTCACAGGACACAGCAATGGAAATACCTAACAGGGAAATGGAGATACATGGTTGAGCCTGGGAGAAAAACCAGGGCCGGAAACTGTTATCAGAAATTATTCACAGAGAGGTGACAGTAGAAGAGAGTAGGGTGGATGAAGACTAGTGGATTGGGGAAAGGAGAGAGAAGGACCAAGCCCTGAATAAAGCCTACCTTTTAGAGAAGGAGGAACAAGAGAGGTCAATAAAGGAGGCAGATGGAGCAGCTAGATATAAGAGAAGACAGTGGACTGTCATGAAATCAAAGGTTTGAAGGAGTCAAATTTAAAAGAGAGGTAAAGAGGAATAAAAGACAAAAGCTGAGGAAGAGCCACTAGTTCCATCAAGTAACTGTTAAAAACCTTAAGATGGGGGAGTAGGGGTAGGGAAGGAGGGAGCAGAAGTAGTAGAACAGGATAGAAGGCAGGAGAGATGAAAAATAGCAGTAGGCAGGTTTGTTCAGTTTTGAAAACACTATACACCTAAATAATATGCTACATTTCTATGGAGAACAAAAAGGAGAGAACAAATCAGTTACTCTAAAGTTTGACTCAGTGCTCCCTAGGAATAGGCTCAACTTGTTTGCTTCCATCAAGAGAGATTTACTGGCACCTGCTATATTTCCTGAAGTGTCATTCATTCATTATTTTTGAACCCCACCGGCCTCTGGTACATGGGGATATCAAAGGTACAAAAGACAGTTTCTGCCCTCATGGAGCTAACAGCTTAGTAGGGGGTGGTAAGATTTTAACACAAATTTTTATAATATAAAGTAATAAATATTAGTCAATATTTTCCACTCCAAGTAGAAAGACAATACAAGAGTACAGACCTCCTTACTATCCTGGTGTGAGTGAGTGGGCCAGCTTGCTTCTAGTTCCAACTCTGGACACATCTGATGCCTGAAGACAGGTTTCCATAAGGGGGAGTTTAGGACTAAGGCCATTTTTGCCTGAGGTACTGCCATATTATTTCCCAACTCTGGAAAGAGAAGGAGACTTATTGAGAGTTCTGTTTCTGACACTTCACATACACATGACACATAAAGCCAAAACATAAGTAAGTCCTAAAGTGCTGCCATTCTGTAAAAGAACCACAGTTACAAGGTATGTTTGAAATGTCAAGTATAAATGTATAATAAGCTGAAAATAGAATGTGAACCACGTCTAGGACACGACAGGGAGGCATTCAGGAATATTTAATTATGGGAAAATTTTCACAATTTTATAAAAAAATAATAAACACCCACCATAGACATGTTTATAAATAGGAATAGAAAAAAAGACTAGGTGGAAAGAAACCAAAATGTTACTAGTAGTTATCTGTGGGTGTTAGAATTAAGGATGATTTTACTGGCTTTTCTCCATTATGTAATTTTTCTATAACTTTTATAATCAGAAAAATTTTAAAAATGATATAGAATAAAATATCTAGAAAGTTATACTCTATAAGTCTTGTTCCTTGGGTGACTTTAATAACTACATTGAAGAAATTATTTTAAGACAAAATCCATATTCACATATTTAAATAACTATAGAATACTATTGGATGTACAATTAATTTATTCCATACTTCTGCTTTCTGGAGTATAGATAATTCCACTTTTAAAAACGGATAAAAATGCTGCTAAAAAACAACTGCCTCCCCAACTTGTCCTTCCACAGAGGGAATACATAGCATCCTTTGTGCTGTGTCCAAAGTTTGAGTCAAGAAACTTTAGGATAACGGTGTCAAGTGGACATTTTATTCTGGTTTGGTTTAAAGAACCTTTGTTAAGAGGAACAGCTGTGGCTCAAGCAGTTGAGCGCCTGCTTCCCACATGGGAGGTCCTGGGTTTGGTCCCCAGTGCCTCCTAAAAACAAAAAACCAACAAAAAGCAAACAAACAAAAAAACCAACTCAGGGGAGCCAATGTGGCTCAGTGGTTGAGTGCTGGCATTCCACATACGAGGTCCTAGTTTCAATCCCCAGCCCCGGTACCTCAAAACATACAAACAAACAAACAAACAAAAAACAAAAAACAAAAACCCCAAAAAACCTTTGCTATGTCATTGTGTGTAGACAACAGACTGAGAGAGAGAAAGCAGGTCCTTTGGTCCTTTGACGTGTCTGTATGGGAAGGGAGAAGGGAAGTAACTGGTATGTGGACTTACGATGAGCAGACTTGAGTGCCATGCACTGGGAAGCAAGGCGTCCCATCAGTCGGGAAACAAGGAGTTGTAAATCCAACCCCCAAGACACAGCGACATCTGGCAGACCATAGGCAGTGACAGTGAATTTGTAGCCCCACTCATTGTTACTGCTGTCAGAGTGAAAGAGGAACTGTAGTCGAGGACCAGCTTTAAAGGTCACTTTCTAGAGACAAACAAAAAAGCCATGTGGGCAAACAGATTTGAGAAGGCTACATTTCAGTAATAAGTATTGTGACTAAAAATTCTAAATTTAAAATTGGTCTATATTCCCATTGAAAGTCCAAAACTACTAAAGGAGAAATGTACAAAGGGGTGACTGAAACAGAAAATTCACCAATGTACTTCTTGAAGAAGCAAAGTGGGCAGAAAACTGGTCTGCTTTCTAAATGCTGGATGCCTATCTGCCCACAGCCTACGCAGAGAGTCATCCTGTTCACCCACTCCTCTGCTCCCAATCAGACCCCAGAGTGCAGAGAGAAGGTAAATGGTCTGAGGCGACACTTAACCTTCCAACCCAGGAGATCACTAACTGTGAAGTGTATTTCTGGCTTTCACCACCATAGTCCTGGACTGTTGTGGACCCATCAGCCCTTCCTTGCTAAGGATTACAAAATCTTCACTTGATCTGGACAACAGTGATTTAAACCAGGGACTGGGAAACTTTTCCTGGAAAAAGCCAGATAGTAAAGGCTTTGCAGGCTATAGAGTTTGTTACAACTACTCAACTCTGCCATTGTAGTGCCAAAGCTGCTATAGACAATAAATAAACAATCAGGTGTGGCTATCTCCCCAAAAACTTTCTTTACAAAAACAGGTAACAGGATATAGTTTTCAGAACCTTGACACCAGCCCTTCCTTTTACAAAAATACAATATAAGCAACAAAAAAGACAAATATCCCAATTTTTAAAATGGGAAAAAGTCCTGAATAGACATTTCTCCAAAGAAAATCTACAAATGACCAAAAAGCACATGAAAAGATGCTCAACATCATTAGCCATTAGGGAAATGTAAATCAAAATGACAACAAGACACCATTTAATACCCACTAGAATGGCTACAATTAAAAAGAAAAAAAAGAAAGAAAATTACAAGTGTTGGAGAGGATGTGGAGAAATAGGAACACTCACTCACTGATGGTGGGGATGTAAAATGGTGCAGCCACTGTGTAAGATAGTTTGGCAGTTCCTCAGAAAGCTAAGTATAGGATTACCACATGACCCGGCAATCCCACTACTAGGTAGATACCCAACAGAATTGAAAGCAGGGACTCAAACAGATATTTGCACACTGATGTCCACAGTGGCATTATTCACAATTGCCAAAAGATGGAAGCAACCCAAGTGTCCATAAACCGATGAATGGTATATACATACAATGGAATATTATTAAGCTGTGAAAAGGAATGAAATTCTGATATATACAACAACATGGATGAACCCTGAAAACATCATGTTGAGTGAAATAAGCCAGACACCAAAGGCCAAATATTGTATGATCTCAATGATATGAAATAATTAGAATAAGGAAACTGGGGGAGTACAAATCTAGAATACAGGTTATCAAGGTGGGAACAGGGTGGGGAAAGGGAACAAGGGGTTAAGGAACTGTACAGAGTTCCTATTTGGAATGATGGAAATGTTTTGGTAACGGATAGTGGTGACGGCAGCACAACTTTGTGAACATAATTAACAGCATTGAAATATATATATCTGAATGTAGTTAAAAGGGGAAGTGTTAGGTTGTATAGATGGTGGTAGAATAAAAAATTTTTTTTTAAATCTACAGAATTGGAGTTAAACTATGTGAACCCTAAGTTAAACCATGGACTACAGTTAATAGTACAATTATTAAAATTGCTTTCATCAATTGGAACAAATGTACCACACCAATACCTAATAATAGGATGGTATACGGGAAACCAGTATTTTATGAATGATTGTTCTATAAACCCACAATTTCTCCAATTAAAAAAAAAAAAGGATATAGCAAGAAGCCTGATGGGCAGCAAGTTTTATTAATCAGAACAGAATAACACTTGGTTATGGAAGTGACTGAATAACTTCTGATTATTTTTATTAGATTATTTCTCACCTAGACTTCAACTATCAACTTGCTAGTATCTTATTAAGTTTTGTTAAATATATATATATATAGTTTTTCTGTTGTGTGCAAATCAAAAGAAAAAGATGCACCATTTTCTCTGCTGTATATTGGATTATGTAGGAAATGTTTGTGAATAATTCAAAACAAAGATGAAAAAAGTTTCTGGGGAGGATGTTTTGTGTAGTTTCTTGATGTTTGTATTGATAGTTAAAAGTTCACTTCCAGAAAAGAGAAAAACAAATTTAAAAAGATAATAATAAATAAAAGATTCACTTCCAAATAAATAAAACTTCCATGATCCTTAAAAACAAAAAGTACAATATAAATGCTTCCCTTCAAAGACAATACCTTTATTACCCCTGAGAGCTGATAAAAGAAGAACTGGTACAGAAATAGGTATTTTATCTCCTTCTAGGAATATCACTGACCTTGGGCCATTTATCAGTGCCAACTTTTGTGTCATAGCGTGTCTTCCCACCTCTAGCATCAGTAAATTCCAGATAATCATACCTGTGAAAATATAATTTCTATTACTTTCCTTCTCTCATTTTTGATCCATTATTGCTTAGGGAAAATGAACATATGGGTCTTACCTTTTTTCAGTTTCACACCTCTCATCAAATTCCACCTCAAAATAAGTTGCCCCAGGGCTAACAAAGACAGACACATCATGGCAATTGTTTTCATAGTTATGGGCAGATTCCTTAGTCCATGTATGTAACACCACCGGCTGTTCCTGTTGCCAAGTTTCAACATCCAGCTATGCAAACAGATCAGCCAAGAAAAATGTTTTTCATCACTCTATATCCAACCACATGAAATAAGCTGTGTTTTTGTATCATTATTCCAGACAGGGTTTGACATCCCTACACAAATCATCTTACAGGCATAAAGATGTACCTGACATTCCTACATATATATAGATCTATATATATAGAGAGAGAGAGAGAGAGAAAGAGAGGCATAATTTCTCATTCAACATAGTGGACATATGGCTTTTATTACACTTTGGTAACTGTGCTTATCATGGTATCTTTTAATGATAGAACTATTTCTTAAAAATCATTACTAGGCATGAATTTCTGGTGGAAAAAGGATTGAAATTAGGAGTTTAAAGATCTCAAACTCCTAGTTCTAGTCCCAACTCTGTCACTTAAAAAGTGAAAAAAAAAAAAAAAAAAAGTAACTGTTTGGACCTTGCCACATCTGAGACTTTTGTTCTTTTTTTCGTTCTTTCTTTTGTTTAGGACTCTTTGTTTACTTACTTATAAAATAAGGCTCTTAATATATGCCTTTTCTATCTCCCCTGGTTTGTTGTGAGTCTCAAACAAGATAGTGAAAAAAACTTTGTGAATTGTAAACTTAAGTCAGAGAGAAAATTCTTTCCGACACCAGACCTTCTAGTTCGCCTTTCAATGTACAATTTCTCTCCAGACTTCAATCTGACTATTCACTTATATGGTCTGTATAACTTCATATACTATAATAATGATGAAATGAATCAATGAACACCTCCTCTGTGTGTCTCTTCTCTAATCCACTTGGGCTGGCACTTATCCTTGTTAGCAAAGCAATTGATGAAATAAAAGATGTCTTCTAGAGGCAATTCATGTGTGAAGATCTGAACTTGGTGGTGTGCTTCAATAAGTATGGTGACACAGCTTAAGAGAGGACACAAAGTAGGTTCAAATGCCAACTGGAGTTACCTTATTATTCAATCCTCCTTCAGGATCACTGCAGAGCTTCTTTAACAGTTCTGTTAGAGTGCTGAACTCTCTCAAAAGTGTGCAGTGTGAAATGTCTAAGGTGCAAAAGTCCAGCAGAAAGATTACCTACAAAAAGATGAAGGAGGCACTGAGCTTCCACCTTGGACCCCACCTGGGGTGCAGGTCATGAACCCCTCTCCCAGCCCTTTATAAATAGCTACCACTTTTTCTTACCAGTTGACGAGCTGCCATTGAAAACACTGAGTTACATAATTTTTCTACTATGATTTTTCCACTGTACAGTGACAAAAGGGATTCTAAAAGTACTCTTGTGCTTGCCAGAAACTGTTCCACATCTACCAAAACATAAAGAAAACAAGTAATATTTTATATGGCAGAAATATCACTTGCTTAGTAATCATCAACGGCAAAGCTGGAGACAATCACAGAAGCTGCAGAAGGAATTCCACAATAGAAAGACTATAAGACCATTAGGTGTCAACCAAATGCTTTCCTCTAGAAGAGAAAAGTAGTGCATATTTTAATAAAATATTATTTTTAAAGTGGGTAATTTTCTTTTTTTGTGTGTTTGCTACTTTTTGAAGAAGTAGGCATCACTTTTACAGTTTAACCCAGTGGTCAGTCCCCCGTTTTCCCTGTACAATGGGCCCAAGCATTCGGTGAGCTAGTCCAGTAGGCCAAGCTTTAGGTGATGTGACCCAATTCTCTAAGCATTTTTGTCACAGCTGCAGAGACCAGGTTTGATGTAACTGATTTTTCCACATACGATTTCTCAGAACCTGATGGACTTCCTGTAATTTTCTGTTGGTTTATGTACCATGAATCTGAGTATTTTCAGTAATCAGCAAAGATCATAGCAGTGCTCACACCTTAAAATTTAAAAGTTCAAGACTTTGTTTTTTAGATGGAATGATTTAAATAGGGATGACAGACTCTACTGAAGAGTGAGACATCATCTAAGAATGCTATATGATTGTACAGGCAATGTTTAGGCTGTGAAATGACCCAATTCTGAAAAAACAAAACCAACTTAGGCTTACTACCACATTCAGACAGGAAACTTTGGGAAAAGGGGCATGCTATAATTCTATTTTGAAGCACCCTCCACCTCCCAAAGACAGAAAAGAAAAGCATATGCACATTTGATGTATGAGGTACTAAAGAACAGAGTATATACACAAAGTGTCAACATCCAAACACCTATCCAGTTTTCATGGCTTTTATATTGAGACTCACATTTTTCAATAAGGGAAACGGCAAGATCTTTGGCTCTGGTGTCCGTGCTTTTCAGCTGCAGGTAGCACCAGGAGAGCAGGCTGCCTTGGACGGACCAGAACAGGGAGAAGAGCACAGAGCCAATCTCTCCTTGGGCCCCACTGAGCATCAGCAACTCACACTACAAGGAAGAGACAAAGAGGTGGCGTTCACAACAATGCCATTCAGAGGGCACAGCCAAGGGCAAACTTGGAGAGCCAATGTCACTGGCAAAAAAACAAGAGAAATGGGAAATAGTTATGAAAGGGCTTTCAACCCAGAGTGACCAAGATAGATGGATTATGAAAACTCCTCTTGCCCTCTAGCTTTTTAGAACCTTTGTAAATGCTTTTTATTCCAGGTGACATTTGCTTCTGCCACCTCATGAAACTTATCCCAGGCAGCACAAGTAATGTTCATATCAGCACTGTATTGTAACTGCCCCAAACTGGAAACAATCCAAATATCTCTCCAAAGTGGAAAGGATAAATTGTGTCACATTCATAAAAGGAATATTGTGCACTAGTGAAAACAATCTACAGCATATATATCAACATGGATGAATCTCAAAAATTTTGTGGAGTGAAAAATTAAGGATACCATAAGATTCCATTAAAGGTCAAAACCAGGCAAAACGTGCTATGTAGGAATAACTAGAGAGAAAAACAAGAAAATGATGGACACAGACTTCGAATGGTGGTTACATCTGGCAAGGAAGGACAGTAAGCCAGGACGGCACATGAGGGTTGGGAATAGGGTTTCAAAGACACTGGTAATATTCTAGTTCTTAAAATGGATGGTTGTTTCTTTAAATTCTCCATCTATATGTACTCTTTTATATGTATAGTTCATTTTTTTTTTAAAAAGCTGCCTATCTCTAGTCTCTTTTGCTTTCCCCTTCCTCATATTCTATTGCTTCTGTTACCACCACTCACTGACATCATTCCCCAAAGGCATTAATTACTACCTAGACATCAAAGCTTCTTCACTTAAACCTCTGGAGCTCTGCTGACCACTTTCCTTCCTGAAATGCTCTCCTCTCTCGGCTTCTGTCTCCCCTAAACTTCTTTCTGCCTCTCTGAACATTCCTTACTCTCTCGGCTGTATGTTGATGTTCCTCAAAATGTCCATGGGTGATGTGATGACATTTACACTCATGGCTTCGACTACTGCCTGTCTACAATTAAGGCAAAATCTCAACCTTCAGCACTAACTCATCTCCCAGGTATCCAACCAGGTTTCATCGCCTGATGTTCTAAGTTCTACAAGAACCAAAATTTAAACATGTTCAAAGTCTAACCATTATCATTCTCCTCTTCAAATACCTGTTCCTCCTCATCTCACCACTGTTTATTTTTTGCATATACTGCTCAGTCTATTTGGAACACCTTCTTCCTCTTTTTTGCTTGGTTAAATCTCATTCATGATGTCACACTGAGCTCTCACACTACTCCTCCAAAAATCCTTTCCCAACTTCTACTCCCTAACTCCACCAGGGAGAGTTAGGTATGTTATTCCCCACAGTGCCCTATGCTCACCTCTATTATGGCTTTACAGCATCGTATTACAAATGTCCAATTACATATTTGTCTGCTCCTCAAGACTGTGCTCTTTGAGGGCAGGGGTCATTTATCACTGTATCCCCTGTGTCTGGCACATGGCAGGCATTCAGTGGATAGTTGCTGAAAAATTATTTATGAGAAAAATTTCATACTAGGTATATTTCTGACCTAAAAAAAATTCTAATTCTTCCTCTTTAGTATAACTATAAATGTTTTTTTACTGAAAGGTAATACAAGCCATTCGAAGAAATATCTCAATTGCTGCAGTGATACTCTGGCATCGGGGATTAAACAAAATTTATAACTTCCTTTGCATCACAGGAAAGTGAAAAGGAAGAAAGCACAAATATTTAATCTCCAAATGGCAAAGATTATGGGAAATTCTCTTGGACAGATGCTACCTCATTTCTCCTTATATATCTTACAGTGAGTCTGATCTAGTGGACAGAGTTCAAGACTCAGCATCAAATGGCCTGGGTTTTAATTCTGGCTCCAGCACATACTAACTCCTCACTTGAGAGGCAGAATTAACACCGATGAAAAACAGGTGAAAACACTGATATTTTCTGCCCAAAGGTACTGTTGATGTGACTGTAGAAAAAATAAGGGTGGGGGCAAAAGCTTAGATAAAGCTTCAGGTTCTGAGAAATAGGTAGAATTTAGAGGCACTCCAGGAGAAAGGGATGGTATGGGGAAGGGCAGAAATAAAGACAGATTAGTATGAGCCTTGTTAACTGGAGCAGAAATTAAATACTAATGAGCAGGTGGGAATGATATTTTTAAGGAAGACTCAAGAGATGGGTAGAAGAGTCTGGAAATAAGACAAAGAGCAGGAAATGAACAAAGCAGAAAGTAACTGAGAGAAGAAAATAGCATTTATCAAAATAAAGCTCAGGTTTACAGAAATAAAGTCAAGAGATAACCTTAAAGAAAATAGACATGAGGGTGGCTGCAGCAGAGGCAGAACTGCAGCGCTACAAAGTTCACCCAACCCTCACCATTATCCCGGAAAGTAAACGCGGTACCAGTGATTGAACCCAAGACCTCATGCATGGGAAGTAGGTGCTCAACTACTGAGCTACACCTACTCCCCTACTGCTGCTTTTCCGCCCCGCCAGAGAACTTACTTACATGCTCACTTCATTTAAGCAAACCTTTACTGAGCATTTACTATATGTTCCAGGTACTATGTTGGGTTCTAGGACTATAAGAATGAATAACTGAAGATTCCTTTCCTCGTTGAATTTTCCAGTCTAGATATTTTACTATGATTCCATCCTGTCTACCTTTATAGACTTCTCTAGAGTAAGTTTTTAAGCCACTTGACCTTATTTCAGGCTTGTTTCACATCTTTCTATAAGAAAATACAAAAATGGCACTTATTGAAAAAAAAAAAGAAAATAGACATGATAGTAGAATAAAAAGAACCTTGGATTTAAAGTACTGTTGGGTTTAAAGATTGGTTAGCCTCATCGTTGGCCTCAGTGTGACCTTGGAAAATGATAACCTAGTCAGACTCTAAGCAGTCCCTGTGAACTAATGGGGGATAATCACTGACTGGCCAATGACTCCAGGCAGCTGAGAATGAATGATCTCATGGCTCTAACAGCAACTTGAAAATAGTAAAACATTCACAAATGTAAGAAAATTTAAAGGCACCAAGTTCAGCCACAATATACAGGATAACTTATCTAATGAAGTCCATGTCATTAAACACTTCAAGGGTGTGGTTTGGATTGTCCCACCATTAAATCTGCTATAACTCCCTGGTTCCCATATTTAGTCCAAAAAGGTAGTTCTTGATCACTTCAGAATCTTTTAAAATTTATTTTTATTGTAGTTACATACATACAACACAATATTTCCAAGTTAACCACTTCACTTCGGATCTCTTGGGGTGCAAATTCTAAATCTCTAAATCTGAGAGATTCTAAATCAGTAGCTTAGGGTGGGGTCTAGAAGTCCAGTTTTCTGTCAAATATCTCAGATGATTCTGATCCAATTGGTGCATGGACTACATTTGAGAAACAAAATCTTTCTTGTTATAAAGAAAAAAAAAAAGTAAAACTTAAAAAATTCATTAGCATGGGAAAAAAGAGAATATATTTTCAGATTTGATGAGTCTGCTAATTTGCTAAATGATCTTAATTTTCAAAAAAGTAAAACAGTTTTCCACAAAATTCATACCATGAATATCTAATAACTATATACTAGGCTCAATGGCTGACGTTACGAGGAGACTTGGTAAAACTCCATTCCCCTTTCTCAAAGGAAGTCTTCACTAGCACTTTCATGTATTTATTGGGACAAGGAAGTATCCCTTCGTTCATTTGCAGGGAGCTGGCTGATAAGGAGCCAAAGCAGGCTGGGCAACCTTGGTGCTCATTTGTAATGGTCACTGTAACAAAATCAACATTCATGCATAAAGGAGAGCTGAAGTGGAAGGCACAGTGACTACTGTCATGTAGAAGAAGACAGGGAGTGGCCCTCAGTTACCTCTCGAGCAGCAACAGAGAGGAGAGTGTTCATGACCGCCAGTACTTCGCTGATATTCATGTCGGCCAGGTCACTTTTCTCAGGTAAAAGTAGAAGGCCACCTGGGTCCTTATCACTGTAAGGACACAAAGTAGTCATGACACCTGGTTCAGGAAGGGGCTTTGCAAACTTCTTTGCTTAAAAGGTCCAAAAAAGAACCTATAAATAATTTAGGGTTGGTTCTATGGGAAGGGGGGAGTATGAGTAAGGAAGAAAGGCTACGGTCCCGGCTTGGACTGCACCACTGTCTGAAAACATGTTCTTATGAAAGCATAGACTCATAAATCCTCAGGCCCTTAGAACAGATCCTGAGGAATAAATCCAATGAATAAATTACCTGGACCACCACTATGAAATATACCTAATCTCATGACAGTCTAAGATATTTAAAGACTGCTAACTTGACAAACCAGGCTAAACATCCTCTACGTCTTCAAATGTTCTCACATGACAACCTCAGGCTCTTTCATCACCCCTGATACTCAATTCTGAACACATTTTTATACAGCCCTCTAGGTTCAGCATCCATTCCAGGTACAGTCTTTTTTGCAGACAACAGCTTGGGCTATTAGTCTCCCTCCTTTAAGAATCCATACCTCTAATAATATACTCTATGGACCCATTAGCTTCTTTGGTAGTCAAGGCAGGTAAAAATCTCCAAGTCGTCACTTGCTGCACACTCCCTTTTGCTAAACTATGCTTCTCCCATTTTGTGCTTCTGCAATTGGGTTTTAATGTAGTTGGTTTTTTACACTTGAGTAAAGTTGGCTTCAGTTTTGTGTTCAAAGAGATTGTCAATGGGTTCAACTCTAAATTAGTTTTATAATGACTGAGGCTTGGATTAAGGTCTCAACAAGACCTTAAGTGGTATCTCATTCCAGAAATAAAGCAGAGGTACGTACTTGGTTACTTCAAAAGTACATGGAAGGAAATGATATCTAAAGAAAACTACTTTGCAAAGATTTGAAGTATCTGACAATTGAAAAGAGTGATAAACTTACCTAAAATATGTGCACAGTGAGCAGAAAGTAAGCTGCAGGGACTGCTTGTGCTCCTGCTCAGTGACATTCTTCTAGAAAAGACAGAAATCACATATTCAGAAAATTGATTCCAGAAAATCCAGAGACCTAGAACTGCATGAAACGCTACTAACCACTGTTCCCCAGCACGAGGAAAGCTAGAGTCAGCAGACCACCTCATGGCACCCAACTAAGACCTGGCTGAGAGGGAGCTGAACTACCTGTCTAAACAGAAAATGGCAGGTTTACTTTTGTTCAATGCAAAGTTTAACATCAAGAAAGCCTGAAGCAAATGTTTCAGAAAATGACCTACAAAAGATGAATACTTTCCATCAACGGGCATGCCATCCCAGAAGCAAATGGCAGGGAGAGAGTGCATTTCTTCTGAACTTTCTAATTTGTTTTTCAACAGGATCAAAGCTTTCCCTCTATTCTGTAATTTACATCCTATGGAGACAGACATGAAGCATACCTTCTGGTGGGGCTACTAGGCTCCTTTGGGTGCACCTTATTTATTTTCTTTTTTTTTTTTTAAAGATTTATTTATTTTATTACATATCTCCCCTTCCCCCCTGTTG
>PVKH010012845.1:0-17097 GCA_004027955.1 Chaetophractus vellerosus
CTGTACAGACTGGACTATTGGACACTTGTGACTCCATTCCCATGTCCCAATAGGACAGGAGGGGACATGTTTCCTTTGCCTCTCTGGGCAAACTTCAGGTACTTTTTCAGCCTGTACACACTAGACTGTTGTGGGACTATGGCTCCATCCCCACACCTGGAAGTACAGAAGGGACAGTACTCCCTAGGCCTCTCAGGACCACTGCAGATGCTTTAGGCCCACCCATATTAAGTTTTGGGCACTCCTGCTAGGGTAGGATGGGGCCAGTGCTTTTTCTGTCTACCTGGGCTACTGCAGTAAGTTGTGACCCACATGGCTTAGTTTGCTTCCCACACCTGCAGCTCCATCTACACCCCAAGTAGGGGAGGAAGAGGCATAGAGCTGCATCAGTCTCTACAGGCAACTACAGAAGGTCTTGGTCTGCAAAGCTTGCATTACAGCAAATGGCTGCAATTTTGGACCTATCCCTGACAGGGTAGAAAGTTGGGAGAAGCTTCATTGGTTCCTGGGGCAACACAGAGCTTCAGCCTCCATGGCTTACAGTACAAACTGTATCTTTGGCTCTGTGGCAGTTTTGAGATTATTTTTGAATTCCAAAAACAGAGATTATATTTGTAAACTGGACAGTTCCTCTGGGTATGATACCGTTTGATTGCACTAGATTTATTTGAGATGTCTTTGATTAAATTATGTTAAGATTAGGTCTTTGATTTGACCACATCAATAATGTGTAACCCAGTTTAAGTCCCTGTCCTCTTGGTGGGCTATATAAATGGACACTAACTCAAGAAGACACACAGAAGAAGATAGAGAAGAGGAAAGAACTTGATCATTTTGATCCTACCATGCAACAGAAAGGAGAAGGTTCAAATAGCTAAAGCCCTGGGAAAGCTGAGACATTCACCTGATAGTTTGCAACTGAAAAACCCAGAGCCCTGAGCAGCTGAGAAGGCCTGTAAATAAATGAGCCCTCCAGCCTACACCTGAAAATGGAAGAAGTTGGGTCCATGGAGCCTTAAGAGAAAGAGGAAGGCTGAATGCCCACAGAGATAGGCAACCATCTTGCTTCAACATATGGCAACAGATTGTGGTGAGAAAATACCCCTTATGGTACCTTGAATAGGACTCTTAAGGGCCTTGTAACTGTATGCTTTTACCCAAAGTGAATACCTTTTATAAAAGCCAAAGATTTCTGGTACTTTGCATCAGCACCTCTTCAGCTCACTAATACAGGATCTTACTAGACAGTCAGCAAGGGAGAAAGGGCAAGAAACAGAAGAAAAAGAGTTGAAAATTTCAGATTGAATCAACATGAGCTATTATAAGTTGTCAAATTAAGGTGATCTGAGTATCAAAGAGAGGCTGTAGCACAATGACATTCAAATAGAAAGCCCTAGACTTCAGAGCAAAACTGTACCAGAATAAACACATCTAGTATATCAGATGTCAGGACACCAACAAAAAATTACATTCCATACCAAGAAACAGGAATATATGGTCCAGTAAAGGAACAAGCTAAATCACCAGATGACGTGAACGAGTTGAGATAACTAATCATAGGTGTTCAAACAAATCTCCTTAAAAAATTCAATGCGATGGCTAAGTAGATAAAGAGTTTGTAACCAAGAGGTTGGCTTTGCAAGAAATACTAAAGGGAGTGCTATAGACTGAAAAGAAAAGACAGGAGAGTGAGGCTTGGAAGAAAATCTAGAAATGAAGATTATATCAGTAAAAAGAGTTGTGAAAATAAGGTATGATGGATAAAACCCAAAGATCAAAGTGGCTGAAATAAGAGCTACCTTACAGTAATAATGTTGAATGTTAATGGATTAAACACCCCTATGAAAAAACACAGACTGGTGGAATGGATAAGAAAACATAAGCAATCTATATGCTGTCTAAAAGACACTCACATTAGACCCAAGGATACAAATAGTGCTGTGTATTCAGTAAAGAAAACAAACAAACAACAAAACTATAGCAGCTATATATACTTACATTGGGTGAAATAGATATTAAAAATAATTCTGTTTTAGAGAGGAGGGATAATACATATTAATAAAAGGGGCAATTCACCAGGAAGAAATAACAAATATAAATGTATATGCACCCAACCAGGATGTCCCAAATTGCATAAGGCAAACACTGACAAAACTAAAGGCAGAAATAGATATTTCTACAATAATAGTTGGAGACTTCAATACACCATTCACATTACTGGGTAGAACGTCTGGGCAGAGGATCAAGAAAGAAACAGAAAGAGTGAATAACATGATAAATGGACTAAACACAACATTGCACCCCAGAACAGCAGGATATACATTCTTCTCAAGTGCTCATGGTTCTTTTTCCAGGATAGACCATATGTTGGGTCATAAAGCAGATCTCAATAAATTTAACTAGACTGAAATTATACAAGCACTTTCTCTGATCATAATAGAATAAAGCTGGAAATCAACAACAGGCAGAAAAATGGAAAAATTCACAAATATATGGAGATTAAACAACACACTCTTAAACAATCAGTGGGTCAAAGAAGAAATTTCAAGAGAAATCAATAAATATCTTGAGACAAATGTAAACAAGCACAGCATATCAGAACCTATGAGATGAAATGAAAGCAGTGCTGAGAGGGAAATTTATACCCATAAGTGCTTACATTCAAAAAGAAGAAATAGCTAAAATCAATGACTTAACTACACAGATGGGGGAACTAGAAAAAGAACAGTAAACTATTCTCAAAGCAAGCAGAAGGGAAGAAATAACAAATATCAGAAAGAAAGAAATGAAATTGAGAACAACAACAACAACAAAAAAAAAACAGTAGAAAGAATTAACAAAACCAAAAGTTAGTTCTTTGAGAAGGTCAACAAAATTGACAAACTCTTTGTTAGACTGACAAAAAATAAAAAAAGAAAGAAGATGCAAATAAATAAAATCAGAAATTAAAATGGGGATATTAGTACTGACCCCACATAAATAAAAGAGATCATAAGAGGATACTTTGACCAAGTGTATGCCAACAAACTAGACAATGTAGATGAATGGAAAAATTCCTAGGAACATATGAGAAACTTACACTGACCCTAGAAGAAATAGAAAATCTCAGCAAATCAATCACAAGAAAAGAGATTAAAAGTTATCAAACAACTCCCCAAAATGGAAAACCCAGGACCAGATGGTTTCACAGGTGAATGGT
The DNA here is from genome assembly GCA_004027955.1 of Chaetophractus vellerosus. Lineage (NCBI taxonomy): Eukaryota > Metazoa > Chordata > Mammalia > Cingulata > Chlamyphoridae > Chaetophractus > Chaetophractus vellerosus. The sequence continues at coordinate 3,200 of PVKH010012845.1, forward strand.
ACCAAGCATTAAAAGAAGGTTTTACACCAGTCTTACTAAAGTTCTTCCAAAAAAAATTGATCAAAAAAGAATGCTACCATTCATTTTATGAATCCAATGTCACCCTAATATCAAAGCCAAATAAAGATATTACAAAAAAAGAAAATTACAGGCACATTTTCCTAATGGATACTATTGCAATAATCCTCAACAAACTACTTGCTAATCAAATCCAACAATACCTTAAAAGAATTATTCATCATGATCAAGTGGGTTTATACCAGGAATGAAAGTGTGGTTCAACAGAAAAAAGTCAGAGTAATACATCACATTAATAAATCAAAGAAGAATAATCACATGATTACCTCATTTGACATAGAAAAGGCATTTGACAAAATACAGCATGTTTCTTGATAAAAATACTACAGAAGACAAGAATTGAAGAAAACTTTCTAAACACTATAAAGACCACATATGAAAAACGCACAGCTAACATTGTTCTAAAAGGTGAAAGACGGAAAGCTTTGCTATTGTAATTTGGAATAAGGGAAGGATGCTCACTGTCACCACTGTTGTTCAGCATAGTGCTAGAGGTTCTAACAAGAGCAATCAGGAAAGAAAAATAAATAAAAGGAATCCAATTTGGAAAGAAAGAAGTAAAACTTTCACTAATTACAGATCATCATTCTATACCTAGAAAGTCCTGAAAAATCTACAACAAAGTTACTAGAGCTTATAAACAAGCTCATCAGAGTGGTAAGATGCAAGATTAATATGGAGAAATCAGAAGTGTCTCTATACACTATTAATGTACAATCTGAGGAGGAAGTCAGGAAAAAATTCTATTTACAATAGCAACTAAAAGAATCAAATATTTAAGAATAAATTTAACCTAGGACATAAAGAATTTGCATTCAGAAAACTACAATTCATTGCTATAAGAAATCAAAGAAGACATAATAAATGGAGGAACATTCCATGTTCATGAATTGGAAGAATAAATATCATTAATATGTTAATTCTATCCAAATTGATATACAAATTCAATTCAATCCTGAAAAAATTCCATCAGCCTTTTTTAAAGAAATGGAGAATACAATTATCAAATTTATTTAGAAGGGTAGAGGGTCCCAAATAGCCAGAAACATCTTAAAAAAGGAAGGCCGAAGAACAAGGACTTTCACTTCCGAAGTTTAAATCATATTACCTAGCTAGTGGTTAAAAAAAATAAAAAAAAACAAAGCATGGTACTGGCATAAAGATAGTCATATAGAACAATGGATCCAAATGGGTAGTTCAGGAACAAACCCTCAAATCTATGGTCAGGTGATTTTTGACAAGGCTGTCAAGCCCACCTAGCTGGGCCAGAACAGTCTATTCAACAAATGGTGCTGGGAGGATTGGATATTTATATACAAAAGAAAGAAAGAATACCTCTATCTCATGTCTTTTACAAAAATTAACTCAAAATGAATCAAAAGCTTAAATATAAAAGCTAGAACCATAAAGCTCCTAGAACAAAATGTGGGGAAACAGCTTCAAAACCTGGTAGTAGGTGGTGGATTCTTACACATTACACAAAAAGCGTTAGCAATGACAGAAAACATGAATAAATGGTACCTCCTCAAACTTAAACACTTTTGTGATTCAAAGGAATTTGTCAAGAAGGTGAAAACATAGTGTACTCAATAGGAGAAAATATTTGGAAACCACATATCCAGTAAGGGTTTGATTTTCATGCTATATAAAGAGATCATACAATTCAACAATAAAAGAGCAAGCAATCCAATTTAAAAATGGGAAAAGACTTAAATAGATATCTCTCCCAAGAGGAAATACAAATGATGAAAAAGCACATGAAAAAGATGTTCAATATGACTACCTATTAGGGAAATACAAATCAAACAACAATGAGATATCATCTTACACCTCACAGCATGTCAAATATCAGATAACTGCATATGCGAGGATCTATTTCAGATCTTTCAGTTCTGTTCCATTGTTCAGTATTACTATCCTTGTGCCAATACCATGCAGTTTTGACCACTCTAGATTTGCAGTATGTTTTAAAGTCAAGTAGTGTGATTCCTCCAATTTCTTTTTTCTTTTTCAATATGTCTTTGGCTATTCAGGGCTGCTTGCCCTTCCAAATAAATTCCATAGTGAGCTTTTCCAATTCAGTAAAAAATGCTGTGTAATTTTTATCAGGATTGCATTAAATCTGTAAATCTATCTGGGTAGGATAGACATCTTAATGATGCATAATCTTCCTATCCATGAACAAGGAATATTCTCCCACTTATTTAGGTCTTCTTTGATTTCCTTTAATAGTGTTGTGTAGTTGTCTACATATAAGTCCTTTACAATTTTAGTTAGGTTTACTCCTAGGTATTTGATTCTTTTGGTTGCTATTGTAAATGGAAATTTTTTTTCTTGATTACCTCCTCAGATTTCTCATTATTGGTGTATAGAAATGCTGCTGATTTTTGTGCATTGATCTTATATACTGCCACTTTAGTGAATTCATTTGTAAGCTCTAGAAGCTTTGTTGTAGATTTCTCAGGGCTTTCTATGTATAGGATCATGTTATCTGCAAATAGTGAAATTTTTACTTCTTCCTTCCCAGTTTGGATGCATTTTATAATTTTTTCTTGCCTAAGTGCTTAAGCAAGTACTTCTACCACAATGTTAAATAAGAGCAGTGATAGTGGGCATCCTTATCTTGTCCCAGATCTTAGAGGGAAAGCTTTTAGCATTTCACCATTGAATATGATGTTAGCTGTGTTCTTTTCATACCTTTATCATATTGGGGAAGTTTCCTTTTATTCCTAGTGTTATTATCAGGAAAAGGTGCTGTATTTTGTCTAATGCTTTTTCTCCATCAAGAGATGATCATGTGATTTTGTTCATTCCATTTGTAATGTTGTGTATTACATTGATTTTCTCATGTTGAACCATCCTTGCATACCAGGAATGAAACCCACTTGGTCATGGTGTATAATTCATTTGATGTGTTGTTGAATACAATTAGCAAGTATTTTGCTGAGGATTTTAGCATATAGGTTCATCAGAAAGATTTGTCTATAGCTTTCCTCTCTTGTGTCCTCTTTGTGTGGCTCTGGTATTAGGGTGATGTTGGCATAATAGAATGAGTTAGGCAATGTTCATGCCACTTCTATGTTTTGGAAGCAGTGTTTGTGTTAGTTCTTTCTAGAATGTTTGGTAGATTCACCTGTGAAGCCTTCTGATCCTGGGCTTTTCTTAGTTGGGAGGTTTTTGATGACTAATTCAATCTCACTACTTGTGATTGGTCTGTTGAATTCATTAATTTCTTCTTTTGTCAATGTAGGCTGCTTGTGTGTTTCTAGGAATTTGTCAATTTCATCTAAGTTATCCATCTTGTTGGCATACAATTTTTCTAAGTATCTTCATATGATACTCGTTACTTTTGTGGGGTCAGTAGTGATATCCTCTTCCTCATTTCTTATTTTATGTACTTACATCTTATCTCTTTTTTTCTTTATTAGTCTAGCTAAGGGTTTGTTAATTTTATTAATCTTGTCAAAGAACCAGCTTTTGGTTTTGCTTATTTTTTCTAGTGCTTTCTTTTTTCCAATTTCATTTAGCTCGGATCTAATCTTTGTTATTTCCTTCTTTCTACTTGATTTGGGATTAGTTTGTTGTTCTTTTTCTGATTCCTCCAGTTGTGCAGTTATGTCTATGATTTTAGCTTTTTCTTGTTTTTTAATATAGGCATTTATGGCTATAAATTTACATCTCAGCATTGCTTTTGCTGCATCCCATAGATTTTGATACGTTGTGTTGACATTTTCCTTTGTTTAAAGGTATTTACTGATTTATTTTGTAATTTACTTCTTGACTCACTTTTGGTCAAAGAGTGTGTTCTTTAACTTCTATATCTTTGTGCCTAATTTGACTTCCTGCCCCTTACTTATTTCCAGCTTCATTTCATTGTGGTCAGAGAAATTACTCTGTATAATTTAAATCTTTCTGAATTTGTTGAGAGTTGTCCTGTGACATAACAGATGGTCTTTCCTGGAGAATGATCCATGTGTGTTCAAGAAGATTGTATATCCTGCTATATTGGGGTGTAATGTTCTGTGTGTCTATTAGGTCTAGATCCTCTAATGTATAATTCGTATTCTGTTTCTTTATTGATCTTCTGTTGCGATGTTCTGTCTAATGTTGATAATGGTGTATTAAAGCGCCCCACTATAATTGTAGAGGCATCTATTTCTCCACTTAAATTTTTCAATGTTTGCCTCATGTATTTTGAGGTGCCCTGGCTAGGTGCATAAATGTTTATGATTTCTTCTCAATAGATTACCACTTTTATTAATATATAATGTCCTCCTTTGTCTCTTACAATAGTTTTGCATTTAAAGTCTATTTTGTCTGTTATTAATATAGCTACTCCTGCCCTTTTTTGGCTATTGTTTGCATGTAAAATTGTTTTCCAAACATTCACTTTCAAAGTCCTTGCACCCCTGGTTCAAGGTGAGTTCCTTGTAGACAGCATATAAATAAGTCATATTTCCTTATCCATTCTGCCAATCTGTGTCTCTTGATTGGAGAGTTTAATCCATAAACATCAATCAACATTCAACATCAACATCCACAAACCTTCAAGGAATTACTTACATTATCCATATTTTCTTTAGGTTTATGTATGCCATATGTTGATTTTTATTTCTCTTTTCCTCTTTTTAGTTATTCTTACCAATAATATTCTTTCCTACACTCTCCTCCAACCCTTTCTCTCCAGTTTTTTCCTTTCACCCTGCAGAACTCCCTTTAGCATTTTTTGAATGGCAGGTTTGTTGTTAACAAACTCTTTTAATTTCTGTTTATCTGTGAATATTTTAAACTCTCCTTCACTTCTGAATGCCAAAACTTTGCTAGATAGAGAATTCTTGGCTGGATTATTTTTTCCTTTAGCACCTTAATTATGCCATACCACTGCCTTCTTGCCTCCATGTTTTCAGATGAGAAGTCAACACTTAATCTTATCAAGTTTCCCTTGCATGTGATGTATCTTTTTTCTCTTGCTGCTTTCAGTATTCTCTCTTTGTCTTAAGCATTGGACAATTTTACAAGTATGTGTCTTGGGGTAGGTCTGTTAGGATTTATACTGTTTGGGGTGCACTGCTCTTCCTAGACAATGTACATCCATGTCCCTCAAAAGATTTGGGAAATTTTCAGCCATTATTTCCCCCAACATTCCTTCTGTCCCCTCTCCCTTCTTTTCTCACTCTGGGATGCCTATAATGCAAATATTTGTGTTTGTGTTTTCATTCATATCCCTAAGTCCATGCTGGATTTTTCTATCTTTTTTATCTATTTGTTCTGCTATATGCTTGATTTCAGATGCACTATCTTCAATATCACAGGTTCTTTCCTCTGCCTGTTCAAATCTGCTGTTACGTGCTTTGTGTGTATTTTTTATGTCTTGCATCATGCCATTCATCACCATCATATTCATTTTTTTAATGTAGGCTTACAATTTCTTCAGTTCATTTCCCCACTGTCTTCTTAATACCCTTTATCTCTTCCTTCCCTTCATTAAGTTAGTTCATGATACTTTTTGGATATCCCTGATTACTTGTTCCACATTATTCCTGTTTCTTAGTATAGCCTTTAATTTTTTTGTTGGTGTCTAGGCATCTGTTTATACTGATGGGCTTATTTGATTACTTAGCTTCTTTTTCCGCTCTAGGATTTCATTTTGTTGTTGTCTTTTGTGTGTGGTAAAGGTTTTTTTTGTCATTTGGCTCCTCTTATAATATATCCTTGCAATTGTCTGTGTTCCCTTAAAAAAATTAGGACCAGGGAAAAGGAAAGAGATAAGAAAAGAAAAAGAATAATAGTAAGAGTAACTTTAAAAGGTAGAAGAGGAACTGTACAAAAGCTAGAAAATAAATATCTAATAAAAGTTAAAAAAAATTAAAAGTACAAAGGAATAAGAATGAAAAAGGTGGTAGAGGTAAATGAAACAGGAAACAAAATAAAGAAAAAAAGTAGAATGAATTAAAAGACCAGAATAATAAGAAGAGAGGAAAAGAGAAAGAGAAAAAGAGAGAGAATTGAAAAAAAAAAACAAGAAAGCCAAACAAAAAGAGATGGAATGAAAGAAAAACAACAGAAAAGAAGATAGAAAAATGAATGAAAGAAAAGAAATAAAGCTGCTGGAAAAAATATGTAAAAGAAAAAGTAAAGAAACAAAGAAAAGGGAAAGACAAACTAAACCACAAAAACCACAAAAACAAACAAAAACAGTAAAAACATCCTTCCCATCTTAAGCCCCTAAGGTGCTTCTCAGGCTGTCGGTTCTCATCAATCAATCACCCTTCAGCATGCCCTCCACAGGTGATTTACCAGGTTTTAGCAAATTAAAAACAGGGGAAAATAGGAACTGATTAAAAAAATAAATAAAACTAAAAACTAAAAAATAACAGATCCAAGAAAACTTAAACCAGTAAAAATTCTGTCTATATGTTCTTTGTCATAAGGTACCAGCTGCTTGCCTGATAACCTGGTGGACAACTCTCTGGATCACTTCTCTTGGGAGATTAAGGAATTGAACTAGGGGCCTTGCATATGCAAGGCAGGAATTCCTCCACTGCTCTACACTGGCCCCACAACTTAAGGAGGCTTCAGAAACTTATCAGGCTCTATCCACCCCCTTTCCCTCAGGCAGGTCAGGCTTCTAACAGTTTACCAAACTGAGCTGTTTAGTTGCCTGCCCTCCACCCTCTCTACCTTAGTTCCTCTCCTTCCTAAGTGGACTGGGTGTGATGGCCTGCCTGATCAGATCCCTTCTCCTCTCTCCCCATGGCTGCCTCTGTGCGGATTGGGAACCCTACAGGATAAAAAGGGGATCAGCTGGCCAAACTCACCAAAAAGAAAGAGTGGGAACATTCCATCCCACTCCATTGGTTACAGCAAGTCAGGGGCTTTACTAAGGCTATTTGCCTTGAGGGTGAGGTGTATGTGCCATTTCCAGCCACAGGGGCAAGTAACTCATGGTTTTCCTTTGTCTTATTTATCTGTCTAGTTCTCTCTGGGATGATGCATAGCACTTTCCCATTCTATATATCTCCAGAGAAGCTCCCTCAGATAGGTTTTTGCCCTTCCTCCATTCTTTTTTCGAGGGAGTTGGACTCTGCCTATCTACTTTGGCACCATTTTACTGGAAGTACTGCCAACCATGACTTAAATCTTACTTGATGTATGAATCTTTAAAAAATATGTTTATTTAATTTTATATGACAAAAGTTTTTCAATAAGTAGGGTCTAAAATAAGATTAAAATAGCATGTCTATATAAATATTATTTTTTAAAATTCTTCAAATATTTAAAAATCTAAAAATGAAATATACAATTACCTTGGACTCACAGTAGATAATTTTTAAAGTTTTAATATTTTTATTTATTAATTCTACTTAATAAACTATATCTGAACTTTTCTTATTTAAATTGTTTTATGATGTGAAAATGATTCATGTTTTCTTCTGTATATGGTTTCATATCATCTTTATTTCACCTGTGAACTTTAACAGACCATAAATGGTGTTTCAATAGAGAAATAAAAATTTTTAACACTTTAAACTTTTAACAATACAGCTTTTGAGCTGAATTTGTATTAAATATTTCCATGACATGAATAAGCATCTCATTTTTGTCAAAATAGTCAGGCTATTTTTAAATGTAGAAATATGTTATTATATTTTGTGTTAATTATTTTCACAGTATTAAAAGGTCTTTTCAGTTTCCTCTGATTTTTATAAAATATCAGTAGATGTTCTGGACTGTTCTATGATTTATCCTTTCTTCTATTACAGGTTTAGAAGACTCAGCTTTATATTTGAATAGAACTTTTAAAAATGTATCCAAATTTCACTCTCTCTCCATTCAGGGTATTTTTTGGAATCTAGTATATTTAGATGTAATAACAGTTTCACAGTTTAGTGTTAATGATACACTGGCAAGTCTCCTAATTTGGAGAATCTTTTTTTAAATTGTGATACTGGTCTATAGTCTTCTGCTACATTGGATGATCTGGCAGATGACCACAACACTTTTCCACCACAGAATCCTCTGTTATCAATGTCTTTCAATCCATTCTACAACTGGAAAATGTAACGATGATTTAGCATTTATATTTTAAGTACTAATAGTAAATCCCTTTTAGTCTTCCCTATTTGCCTGATATTATGACACTATTTCCTTATTTTAAAATTGGATAGATTTTCCTGGTGTGTAATAGTTGTATATCAAACTTGCTTAAATATGCTGCTTAAACACCACTTGCTTTGGAAACTTATTAACCTTGAAATGAGCATGGGATATGGAACAATTTTCTAATCCAGATGCAGAATGAAATCATATAAGCTATGATCTGCTTTAACATTTTGGAGAAGAGCTCCCTGTTATTAAAATTTAATGACCTTCAATGAAACTTTCAATTTGATTTAAATATTACGAAACAACTCACCAAATTAATTTTACTCAGATTATGCTATAATGGATAGTAGAGATCTCTTTTAATTACCATAACTCTTGGTGTACAGTAGGCCAGACTCTAAAATACAGTAAAGAAAATTTAGAACTTGATGACAATGAGGTTGCCAATGATATTCAGAGGTGTTTTCAGTCACTCACAAGCAGTTTCCTCAGCAACTTTATAGTCACTTGAGGTAATCAATCTCAACTCAACCAAAGTGTATCACTGGAGTATATTGAGTGATGGCCACAGAGAAATCCTATACATGGTGTATTAGTCAGCCACAGGGGTGCCTTTGGAAATATGCCAATAATTGTTCAGTATTTATAAAGGGTATTTATTTGGGCTAGAAGCTTACAGTTACCAGTCCACGAAGCATAAGTTTCTTCCCTCACCAAAGTCGACATGTTGGAGCAAGACAGCTGCTGACGTTTGCTAGGGTTCAGGCTTCTGGGTTCATCTGTTCCCAGGGCTGTGTTTCTCTCCAGGCTTAACTTCAGTTTCTTCCACAAATTCAGCTGTCGACCATGAGGCTCTCTACCCTTTGCATCTCTCCACAAGGCCAGCTGTAGACTATCAGGCGAACGGCTCACTTGCCTTCTCCTGGAGCGCTCCTCTCCAACATCAGAACTGCTTCTCAAAAACCTGCTGCTCAAATCTCTGTCTTTTGTCTCACCTTTTATACTTGAGACCACACCCACCGAGGGGTGGGGCTCAACGTCCCACTGATGTGGCAGTTAACACCCCAATCACAACCCAGTCATGCCCAGATTAAGATATCAGTCTACAACATGATTCAATTTATATTTTTGGAATTCATAATTAGATAAAACTGTCAAACCTTTACACATGGTTTTAGATATACAGAGCTATCTCTTGCAAAGCAACAATTGTATTCAATTATCAACTAAAAGGATATAGATTTGGGATATTTACTCTTATCATTATTATTGTAACAACATAATTATTTGCCTAATCACTTCTGTGAATAATTATATTTGTATCCAAAAAATAATGTATTTTGAATATAATGGGATTTGGATCTGATTTATTAACATCTGAATGGAGAGACAACAAAATTAAAATTGTGTTTATAAATATTAATGCATATTAATATAAAAAGAACCATTTAATGTATAGAATAGAACATGATTATGTAAGGTAATGTATTTGTATGTTTGTATTTGAATCAATACCAGTTTAATCACCAGGCTCATGAGTTTTCTAAATGGGTTGATCTTTAATCTTTAATGAGGGAAAACTTTCAAAATTTGACATGTTTTCTTTTCTTGTTGCTGTTTCATAAGAAGAACCTTTGTGCATATATATACATCTTCCAAAGCATAATTGCAAATAAGTGAAAAAATATCACATTTTTTAATATGTAAAACACCTCTAAGATTAATTTATAATAATTTGAATCTGAAGAGCTCTAAAAAGAAAGTGATATGTCAAAATGTATTGCCTCAGTCTTTTTCCACCCAAAACTTCTCAGGATCAGACTAAACAATATAATATGGGAATTTATACTGTTTAATAATTAATCAGATATTTGAAGATAAGAGAATCAAGAAGAGGAAGATTTTTTTACATATGGCAAACCACTTGTTCTGTGACTACGTATACTTTCCTTCACAGGTGTGGCAGTTTGAGATTATTTTATGAATCCCAAAAAGAGAAAGGTTATGTTTGTAAACTAATCCTTTCCTATGGGTGTGAGGCCCATCTGACTGGATTGTGAGGCCCATCTGACTGGATTATGTCATTGGGTTGTGATTTGTGTTGAGTTTCTGCTGTCTTGCTGGGTCTGATATAAAGGGAGACAGAGACTCAGATAGAGGAAAAAGGGAGCTGGCATATTTACTTCTTCAATGTGAGAGAGAAGATTGCTTAAGCAAAAAGCCCTCAAAAGACAGGGCCCATGGAGCAGTTCAGAAGGAAACCATATCTGCTATATGCCTGATAACTTACAGCTGAACTTGGAAAGAGTGGAACAGCTAAGACAGAGACAGCCCTCTGCTTTGTTGCTCACAACTGAGTTCCAACAGATGGTAGATTCTGGAAGGGAAGCAGAGATCGCCACAGAGATTGGTAGTCATCTTGTTTCACCATGTAGCAGCTGACTTTGGTGAGAAAGCACTTGTTATGGTGCCTTGAGTTGGCGCTGAACTGTGAGCTTTTACCCCAAATCAATACTCTTTACAGAAGCCAAAATACTTCTGGAACTTTGCATCGGCAGCCCTTTGGCAAACTAAAACAGGCTACTGTGAGATTCTGCATAATTTGAGCATCTTGATCTTTCACCTTCTTTCTTGTAAATTTTATTTTGAACTTAAAAACTTTATAACAAATGGAGAAGTATTGTAAACTAAATTCTAATTTAGTAATTACTAATGTAATTAGTTGAAAAAATATTCAGAAAAGAAGCAAAGCTAAAGCAATCTAATTGTAAACTCATTAACACCAAACTGATCCATTAGCAATTTCATTTTTTGAAAATCCCAGGCTATTTTATATACCCAGGGACATGATCCTGGATCCAAATCAATGAACAAGAATGCACACAAAGGAGGAACAACATCACTTATGCATCCAAGCAAAATGACTCATTTTCACAAGTGTACAAGTAACTGGCTTATGGAAGTTAGTTTTCAAGAGTTTTACTATTATCTATAATTCTATTCTATAGTTCACAATTCTCAAAGGAAAGTTAATTACAACCTGAATATTTATTCTCATGGGTTCCTTCTGTGGCAATGAATATATCATTTTTGTTTCAGCACTGACTTTCAACACCTTAAAGTTATTTTATAAAGATGATTGTCACTACAATATCACTATAAATTTAAAAAATATTAGACATAGCAAAGCCACAAATAGAGGTTTCTATAGATTGTGTTAATAAAAACTCAGAGTGAAACAAAAGTTACCAATAAGCCAAAAATTCATTTTATATGGTTCAACTTAACACTTTCTTATTTAGGCTCTCCGCCATTCCATCTTATTGGTTGTTATTTTAAAGCCTTCATGCAAATATTCTTTTTTTCTTTTAGGAGGTACCAGGGAAACTGGGACCTCATACATATGAGGCAGGTGCTCAACCACTGAGCTATATCTGCTCCACATGCAAATATTCTAGCATTCCAATTCTATAACAAACTTCTCTAGAGGTATGTTCCAGAGAGCCTATTTTATGTATCCTTATCTGATCTTGTCAGCTATCATCCACTTTCAATTCTGTATCCTTCTTCTGAGATGATATACCTCCACCTTACCTAAGCTCTTACACTAAAACTTCATTAAAAACTTCATTAACCTAGTAATTTTTAAATTAGGACTACATTTTAAAATATTTTCTTCTTTTTAGTTTTTCTTAAATACAAAAAATGAAAAAAGAAAAAATAGTGGTTGATAAATTTCATAGCTACAATATAGGTTTTCACTGGTTGTCCAGAGGATTTTTTAAGATGTCAAAAGATACAAATTTAAAATTTGTGAATTCTGCCTGAGAAAGGTTTGCTGATTTAACCAGATTAATTCTCACTGAATGCTTGTGAGACATATGGCTGTCAGTTATTATTATTTGCTTTTTTTTCCTATAATTTGTGCTGAGTTATAGAACTAGGAGTATATTAACAAGAATTTTTTTAAAATGCAAAAATAATTTCATTGTTGTTTATAATTAAATGCACACACATATATCTTCATTATAAAGTACATGTTATTGGGTGCAATTAAACTGAGGGTAAAAACATGCTCCTGCATCTATGTTAGTTACTAGTGTTCTTCTAGTTCTTAGCATAGAATCATCAGGCAACACCACTTAAAGGATGTGTTGGTCATTGAGTATGTTATGGACTTCTAAAATATATATTTTTTTTAATTTTTAAAGAAGCTTTCAATTACATTGAAAATATAGAAGATTCTGATATATCCCACGCCCTCCCCCTCTCACACTTTCCCACATTAACTACATCTTTCATTAGTGTGGTACATTTGTTACAATTGATGAGCAGATATTGAAGCATTGTACTAGCCAAGGAACCATAGTTTACATTACAATTTAGACTTTTCCCCACACAATTTTATAGGTTTTGACAAAATGTTTAGTGGCCTGTATCCATCTTTGCAATGTAATGCAAGACAATTCCAGTGCCCCCAAAATGCTCCCATGCTGCACTTCTTCTTTCCTCTCCCTCCCTCAGAACCTCTGATGGTCACTGCCTTTATATCAATGATACAAATTCTTCCATTGCTAGAATAGTCATAAGTCTACTTTAGTTCTTAGTTGCTTTCCACCTTTATGTTTGTTCATTCCTCAATCTTGAGGATTTTGGGATGGTGATGCCCATCCTGCCTCTGACTGAGAGAAGGTTTAGATCCCATGGGGCAGATGAATGGAACTGTATTGCTTGCAGTTGCAGACACTCTCTGCTTCTTGGGATGGGTGATGCCCATCATATTTTTGTTAGTTGTCCTGGGTGAGTCCAATTAACTGTTGAGTAGGTGTTGCAACTCTGCTGAGATTCAGGGCTCAACCAGCATATGAACAGACTGAAGATTTAAGTCTCTGGGACATATTTAACAAGTATAGTGCTAATTATAGGTTCAAATTAAAGGGGCAGAAGAGCCATGGGCAGGGAAATTATAAATGAGTCTAACTCCATTTCATTCAAGAATATATATTCCAAAGTAAGGTCCAATGACAGGGTGCCAAATTCCTGAGATTGTCTCCCTGCCTATTGTGTCTAGATGTGTCCAAAGCCCTCAGGAGCCCCACTATTTGAGGCAATGTTTATTGTGGCAGTTAATGAGATCCTGCTGAGACATGCATAAGCGTTACCTCTGGAAAAACCACCTGACTCACTTTGAAGTCTCTTAGCCATAAAAACTCATTTGTATTTAATATTTCCCCCTTTTGGTTGAGGTCTTTTTCTAGATTCATTACTAGTCAGTGTGAGGTAATAATCCTTCAGATCCAGGGAGGTTTAACCCTGGGAGTCATGTCCCACTCTGGAAGGAAGGTAGTGAATTTCTATGCTGAGGTTTTAAATTATAATTATTATTTTATTTTATCATTACTTTTATTTGTTTATTGTTTGGATTTGTTTTGGGAGAGGTTTTGGATCACAGAAGGGTCACAACTGTGTGGAGTGTCAGTGATGGGGGGGATGGGTAGAGAGGGGTTCACCTGGTGCATGCATTTATGGCATATGAATATGTTCAAGTTTTCATGGGGTATTGTCTCAGTAGGGTGAATCCCACAATAACCAAAAGAATATTGAATTCCCATCCTGGGAAGTCCTACTACATTGTCTAATAGAACAATAAGAATCTCAACTACATGGACAGTGCCTAGTGAAGGAGGACAAACCATTTTGCCAGGACATTGATA
>PVKH010012846.1:0-17093 GCA_004027955.1 Chaetophractus vellerosus
AATTAAGAATTAAAAACTTTACGGTAGTAGGTAACATAGCACTATGTCAGACTTTGGTTTCACAGAGCCTTGGTTCTGTCATTCTCTAAGTGTGTGACTTGGACAAGCTACCCAACTTCTCTGAGCCTGTTTCTTTAACTGTCAAACAGGAGTGATAGGCCTGAGCCAATCAGCAAACCTGAACCTTATTTTCATCTATGAGAATGATAATCTCTTCATAAAATTCTAATTGAACACCTGTTTACATTGTTTACAGTGGGTGGGAGACTGTACCCTTATCTGTTCCATGGGGAGCCAAAGAGAAGACTCATTTTTGATGGGTCATGTCTACAGGGGAACAGAGTGATAGAGCTGAGGCAGTTCTAGGGCTAAATTCCTAATCCGAAGGGTTTCTTCCTGGGTACCTTATCTTGGGCCAAACCATTCTAGTTTTAACCAGAACTTAGAATTAACAGTTTTTTCCTACTAGTCAAATATGTATCTAGTGGAGAAAACTGCAAAGTCTGGAAGGCCAGAAATGGAGTCAGGTTTTCTAGGGCTTATATATTTTCCTGTTGAAGACAAACCATGATAATGACCAATGCTTATGTGCACATAAGAACCTCAGAGACCTCAGTGTAAATTATAATTTGCTTCAGCTTTTACAGTTCTGGAATTTTAGGCTGCTGATCCAAATAAAACAACAACAACAACAACAGAAACAACAAAACTAAACAGGAGTGATAATAACCACCTCACAAAGTTGTTATAAAGATCAAAAGACGATGTATGTAAAAAGTTTGGTACAGTGCCTGGCATACAGTAAGCACTAATATTACTATGAAATAGCTTGAAAAAATTAATTGATAAGGTTTTTGGTGAGAAAGTGATATCTGCATCACCAAAGGACTAGTTATCAGTTCATGTACTCAATAAATTTAACAGTGAATAACTTTCAAATATCTGGAGAAAGGAATGTACCTTTCCAAAATTCAACATATTAAGCTCTGAGTAGACTAAATCATCAACAATATCCTTCTTTTAAGAATTTTGAGGAACCGGCTATAGCTAAATTGGTAGGGCTCTGGTTTTACCACATGGGAGGCCCTGGGTTTGGTTCCTGGGGCCTCCTCGAGCAGGCAGACCACCTCGAGGAGGCAAGCCGCCACGGGCAGGGCAAGCCCCGCAGGCAGGGCAAGCCGCCACAAGCAGGCAGGCTGCTGTGTGGTGAGCTGACTCGGCAGGTCGCCGCAGCGGGGGGAGACAAGCAGATACAGAAGAATGCAAAAATGAACACGGCAAGAACAAGCAGAAAGGGAGGGATATATAATAAATAAAAAATAGATAAATCTTAAAAAAAAAAAGAATTTTGAGGTTAAACAAACTAGACATAGATACCATAGCAATCAAAAGAGTTTTTGATAAGTGGAAATATATTTTTATCAAAGAATATGTTCCAGAATTATTAACTATCTTGTTCCTATGACTATACCAGTATGGAAGAATTTTTAGTTCATGAGTAATAATTTCATATAATATAATTTTAAAATTGATTTTCAAAATAGCAATGAAAATGTGGTACTAAGTAAAAAGTGAAATTTGTATTTTTCTTATATTCCTTTTTAAAATACCTTTTAGACATAAAGAATAGCATTTTTGAAAATTAAAAAATATATGTTAAAAACTGTTAAATAAAATATAAAATGTTAATAAACTTCTATCATAGATATTATTTTTAAACCCTAAATATTATTTTTGATCCATCAAATATGTCTAGTATTTTTGTTGAAACCATCTGACCATCCTTATAATCTAGTCAGGGAGTTAAGTAAAGTCTCTGCAAATGGACTGTTATAACACTCCACCATAGGTGCTAAAGACAAAGGGATATGGAAGCACATAGGAGAACCTTCTAAGGCAAAATGGGGAAAGCACAGTCAGAAAAGGCTATCTGGAAGAGGTAACACTGCAGCTAAGCCTAGAAGGATGAATAAAAGAAAATAAGAAAGGAGTGAGGAAGGGAAGAAGAGAGAGAAGGGGAGATGGAGGAAGCGAAAACATTCTAGAAAAAACTGAAGAATGTGTAAAAATCTAAGGAGCCTAAGTGCATCCAAGTGAGATGTCTAAAAAAATGTTGGCTACGTATCTAATATGGGCCAAGGCTCAGGATCTAGGCTAACACACACATACACACACACACACACACACACACACACACACCAAACTCTGGGAAAAACCAACAATGACATAGCAAGTAGAGAAAAAAGAATGCATAAAGGTATTTAAGAAGATTTAGCTAGAGTTAAGAGGAAGGCCAGGAAATGTCACAGAAGCTGAGAGAGGGCTTCAAGAAGTAGGGAGGGGCAATGTCAAATGCTACTTAAACGTAACCTAAAGCAAGGACTGAAACTTATCTATCTAGTCAGCATTTAAGTCTTTGGAGACCTTAAAAAGAACCCTTTCAGGAAGTCAGGTTAGGGAATGAATAGTTTAGGAAGTACAAAGGAACTCTTGAAAACTTTTTTTTTTCAAAGATTTATTTTTTATTTATTATACATCTCTCCCTTCTGCTTGTTCTTGCTGTGTTCATTTTTTTCTTTGCGTTCTTCTGTGTCTGCTTGTCTCCTCCCGCTGGGGTGACCTGCTGAGTCAGCTCATGGGCGCGGCAGCCCACCTGCTCGTGGGGGCTCCCTTTGCCCGCAGCGGCGTGCCCCGCCCACGTTGGCTTGCCTTCTGGAGGTGGTCTGCCCGTTCAAGGAGGCCCCGGGGACCGAACCCGGGGCCTCCCATGTGGTAAACTGGCGCCCTACCAACTGGGCTACAGCCGGCCCCACTCTTGAAAACTTTAACTGAAATATTGTTATAGATGAATATGTCGCCACCTTACATACTGATTTTTAGTTAAGTTTACTTCCAGAGGAGATTTAAGATAGAATTGAGAGAACTTGATGATCAATTCATTTCAGGGTATGTACCAAGCTTGCATCTTGTTGTCACTCCCCCTCCCTATCTAATAATCGTAGCATCAAAATAAATGTCACCTGATTTTCATGGGAAAAGCATGAAACTATTTCATAGAAATAACATTTGCACTTTTGAGAAATTCAGACTTACGTCTAATTTAGCTTCCTGTTTTTTAGAGGGGGAACAATGATGGGATGTGAATGTGGCTTATAAATAGGTGACCACACGTCTCTATTTAGCTGGGACTGTCCT
Source organism: Chaetophractus vellerosus (assembly GCA_004027955.1). Lineage (NCBI taxonomy): Eukaryota > Metazoa > Chordata > Mammalia > Cingulata > Chlamyphoridae > Chaetophractus > Chaetophractus vellerosus. The sequence goes on from PVKH010012846.1 coordinate 3,196, forward strand.
GGTATAACCCAATTTTCCTGGAATAGCATCCTTTTCACATCAAAAGTGTCTTGGTTTGCACAATAAAGCATATAAACCTTACTTAGTCTCCTTTGAAAAACTATTATCTCAAGTTATCCTAATGAAGATTATACTATAGAATACCAAAGAGATTCTCTTCAAAATGCTGAACTTTATAACTACTCTTATAAATTACAGCTACTTAAAACAAGAAAAAATTGAAATGTACAAACCTTTTGGAGATATGGCCATATTGACATTATCACAATGGAAAACCCTGTGAAAAATACATAATGATTTCATCACTATTCCACAGATAGAATTTTTTAAACCATAGCATGGATATTAAAATGTCATTCTGAACCAACAAATATACACATAATGCCTAGTTTATCAAGGAATGGGATTTTTATTTATCAGAAGGAAAAGAAATACTAAAAGCTTGAAAAAAATAACATATAATTATATAGTTTGTGACCGTAAAACAAGAAAAGCAGAGAATCCTTTATCCTCACTCACACACCTTTGCCGTAAATGGAAATACTGAATGCTTTGTTAGGTTTTTATAAGAGAAATGAATGGAAAAAAGGCCACTTTGTTATAGAGGCAGTGCCAGACCTCTAACCTGTGTTGTTTGGGGGAGATACTGACTGTAGAAAAGACCAGGAAGAAAGAGAATAGTCATCTAAAGGGGCAGTGATACTTCAAGATGATACTGCCTTAAAAGAAAATTCATTATCTCTACTAGCCTTTATTACCTAAAAACTATAAAGATAAACTATAATTCTGTTTACCAATTTTAAGTGTTAGGTACATCCAATCAGAAATTCTGTCCCTTCCTCCTTCCTCATGGAATCCAAAGTTTATTCATATACCCATTACTCAGAGAAAATAGTCCCCACAGCCAATTTCAGATCATGATTAGTCTAAAAAATTCAATCAGGGTAATCCCTTTATCTTAGTTGATGGTGGGTTTAGAAATGTAGAAAATGACAGGTAGGTCAGTTCTGATCAAGTAGATAAAGGCTTATCTATTTGGGGACCTCTGGGAAAAGATGCCTCACCCCTGAGGAAGTTTTTAAAAAAGGGCTTTTTGGTCAAGGGAAGTTGTTGTGAATGGGAATATGACATGTGGAACCACTGCAGCAATTCTGCTATAGCTAACAAAGCCAAGGTGCTACTGAGACGAAGAGTCAAAGCTCCAGTGTACCTTACCTGGAGGTGTCCTACTGTGGACATCTTATTATAAGAAATAATAAATTATTCTTTAAGCCAATTTGAAAATGTTTTTATTCTGATATTTGCAAAAGGCTTATGTTATGGATTGACTTATGTTCCCCACAAAGACACATTCAAGTTCTAACCCCTAGTCCTGTGGCTGTGAACTCCTTTGTAAATAGTATCTTCAAAGATCATTTTAGTTAAGATGAGAAGAAACTGAATCAGTTTGTCAGTCTTAATCCAATATAATTGGAGTTCTAATAAGTGAGGAAATTTGGACATAGAGTCAGTAGGAGATAGAAAAAGACTGATGGCCATGTGATGAATGTACAAACTGAGTTGTGAATTGCCAGCAACCACCACCAGAAAGCTACAGACTTCAGAGAAAGCATAATTTTGCTAACACCTTGATATTGAACTTCTAGTCTCCCAAACTGTGAGATAATAACTTACCACTGTTTAATCCAACCAGTCTGTAGTATTTGTTATAGCAGCCCAGGCAAACTAAGAGAATATCCTAACTGATATACAATTCAAGATGAAATTAAATTACAAAGTAGAGCTGAAAAATTATTTTTGCACTTTTCTTTTGTTTTATTTAAAATCTCTTTTTACCCAGTATTAAATCATGCCCAAGATTGGCACGTGAGAGAGAACAGGAAAGTGACTGCACCGAAGGAAAAGAAATGGAAAACAAATTAGCAAAATGACCTTCACTATCTCTGTCAGTGAAAGAACCCACTTGTAAAATTAGTACCTATAGACTTGGCAGGCCTAAAATTGGAAAAAAAAAAATCTAATCCCCTAAATTATTCCTTTAAATAAACACATCCAATTAAAAAATGGACAACGGACTTGAATAGACATTTCTCCAAAGAGGATATACAAATGGCCAATTAGCACATGAAAAGATGCTCAACATCATTAGCCATGATGCAAATCAAAAGCACAATGAGATATCACCTCATCCACTAGAACAGCTATTTTTTTTTAGGGGGGGCGCTATTTTAGGTATATACCCCAAAAAACTGAAACAGGGACTCAGGCAGATATTTGAACACCAGTATTCATAGGAGCATTACTCACAATAGCCAAAAGATGGATAAACAAAATGTAGTGATATATATATATATAACAAAATATTATTCAGCTATAAAAAGGATTCTAATATATGCTACAACATGGATGAACCTTAAAGCCATTATCTTGAGTGAAATTAGACACAAAAGGACAGCTATTGTATGAAATACACTTAAATGGAATAACTAGAGTATGCAAATTCATACAGACAGAAAGTAGAGCACAGGTTACCAGGGGTAGGCGTGGAGGTGGGAAATGGGGAGTAAATGCACAATGGGTGAAGGGTTTCTATTTGGGGTGATGGGAAATTCTAGTAATGGATGCTGGTGAGGGTAGCACAACATTGGTAAATGACTAATGCCACTGGACTGTATGCTTGGGAGTGGTTGAGATAGAAAACTTTATATCTTATACATGTTTCCACAATGAATAAAAGGAGACACTACAGATGACAGTGACAATTAAATGCAATACATAATGCTGGGCAGGACCTAATAATGGAGGAGAAAATTCCTGAAGGACATTATTGATACATATGAAAAAACTGCAAGACTGACTGTAAGCATTATATCAATGTTAAATTCCTTGAACTTGATAACTGTACTTAAGGTGGTTACATAAGTGAATATCCTTGTACTCAGGAAAAGCACAAGGAAGTATTAAGTGTTCAAGGAGTATGATGTATATGACCTACTGTCAGATGTTTAGAAAATAGATACAGCAAATGTGGCAAAATGTTAAAAATTGGTGGATCTGGGTATCTGGGTATGGGGTATGTTGGAGTTCTCTATATGGGCTTTGTATTATTTTTGCAACTGTACTGTAAGTTTGAAATTCTTTCAAAATAAAAAGAGAAAAAGAAAAAATGATCACAGAATGTTCCTAGTGGCATTATTCATAACAGCCAAAAAAAGTGGAAACAACCCAAGTATCCTTCAACAGATGAATGGATAAACAAAATGTGATGCATACATACAATGGAATATCATCCAGCCATAAAAAGGAATGAAGTTCTGATTCATGTTACAACACGGATGAACTCTGAAAACATTATGCAAAGTAAAATAAGCGAGACACAAAATGATAAATATTGCATGATTCTACTTACATGAAATATCAAGAATAGACAAATCCATAGAGATAGAAAGTAGATTAGTGGTTATTAAGAACTGGTGAACAGAAGAATGAGGGAAGAGGTTGGTGTGTATTTCATAATGGACACAGAGTTTCTGTTTAGGGTGATGAAAAGTTTTGAAAATAGATAATGGTGATGGGTTGCACAACATTGTGAATGTAAATCCTGACACTGAATTGCATAGTGAAAAATGGTTTATGTTATAAACCATTAACATAAATTTTATGTTATATATATTTTTTCTGAATTTATTTTGTACATTTAAAAATGGAAAATATAAACAATTAAAAACTAAAGTAAACACAGATGAATAAATATATACATTTCTCAATTAAATGTATTAGATACATAAAAAATGTTTTTGAATCAAATGATATGTTACACAATATATTTAGTTCATAGTATCGCAATCATACAGTATTCGTCCTTTTGTGTCTGGCTTGCTACGCTCAACATAATGTCCTCCAGGTTCATCCATGTTGTCATATGCTTTACGACTTCATTTCTTCTTACAGTTACATAATATCCCATCATGTGAATACACCACAGTTTGTTTACCCATTCGTCTGTTGATAGACACCTGGGTTGTTTCCAACTTTTGGCAATCGTGAATAATGTCGCTATGAACATCGGTATGCAGATGTCTGTTCATGTCACTGCTCTCAGTTCTTCTGGGTAGTGGTATTGCAGGGTCACATGGCAAGTCTATATATATTCAACTTCTTTAGGAACTGCCAAACAGTCCTCCACAGTGGCTGTACCATTCTGCATTCCCACCAACAGTGAATAGGTGTTCCTATCTCTCCACATCCTCTCCAACACTTGTAGCTCTCTGTCTTTTTAATAGTGGCCATTCTGATAGGTGTGAAATGATATCTCATTGTAGTTTTGATTTGTATTTCCCTAATCATTAGTGATTTTGAGCATTTTTTCATGTGTTATTTATTTTCATTCCTCATAATTTTAACATAATTACATAGAGATATTAATATTTTGAAATTTTCCTCTTGAAGGTTTACTTTTTTTACTAGTAACATATTCAGAAACAATGTTAAGTTAAAATACATTCAGCTATACAAATTAAGATTCCTGCACTTTACTGTTTGTATGTTGTGTCTATAAAAAAATTAAATGGGGCTAAAATGTGACACTTTAGCTGAATTTTAAAAATTATGTAAAATTTCTAATACTTACCAATACTGCTGAGAAACATAGTAAGATACAGAATCCTAATAGATCTCCATCGGCTCTTGTAATGCTCCTCGGTTTCTATAACATCCCATTCTCTAGGGGTAAAGAAGAAAAAAATAGTATAAATTTATCTTATTATATATGGATCATTAAGTAGCACAGTTTTATTTTTCTCTTTTACAAAGTCATGAAAATGATATGATACAGGAAGAATTTACTAATTGGGTTTTTGCTGTACTAATTCATGTATGAAAAAGCCTTATATTTTTTAAAGCATTTTCATTGCTTATATTTATGCATCATTGTAAATAGAAACTTGGGAGACACATGATAGCTCAAAAGAATAGAAAAATTTTGCCCAAACAATTATTTTGCTATTTCTGGCATGCTACAGATTTATAAATACAGAAATTTGTTAAATTGACAATTATATTAAATTAAATCAAATAAAGTATGTCAAAATAAATTAACTACCTATAACAATTAGACCTTTCTCAAGTGAATGTACAACTCCTAGTCCTGGAACCTCCTAGAATATTTGCCTTTAATTCTATATGGTTTACTAGACAAGTTATACTAGCATACCAAACAGAGTCCCAGGCCCATCCAGACTGGGCTAATCTTTTACATAGCCTGACCAAAGGCATGTATATTAATCAGAAATTTTACCTGTCAAATGTACACCCATTACATTTTCACAATGCACAGTTAACAAATTTTACCTCAGTTTGACCATTATGTTTTCAAATAATTAAGACAAGTACAAAAATAGTAAAATGCCTTTTTACATTCCAAGATCTTTTTCTAAAATAGACCTCAGAGCAGGGGTTCTTAACAAGGCATCTGTGAGCTTGAATTGAAATTCAAAAAGACATTATTCTTGTGGGAACATGTTGGTGTGGGTGTGATATATATATTAAATAATACACAGTATAGTATGGACTTAGTAAGGGGTTCCGTAGTTTAACCTGACTGGTAAGGGGGTCCACAGGACAAAAAAGGTTAAGAATCTCTGCCTTAATGTGAATATTCTCGCTGTCCTGATTTTGTGATCATCAGGGTAGGCTAAACATTTGCTATATTACAAACCATGCATTTGTCCCCAGACCTAGTTCTTCTCCCTAGGTCTGGTTTTTAGAATGCTGGTGATAAACTAAGCCTGATTTATTATATGACCATCCTGTATGGGAAAAGATGGTAACTTTGGGTATCTTTGGTCAGCCTTAAGAGATATAGCAGGGGGATGGATATGGCTCAGGTGGTTAGGCGCCTGTCTCCCATATGGAGGGACCTGGGTTCAACCACTGGGACCTTCTGGTAAAAATTAAAAAAAGAAAAATATAGGAGGTGAGTGGGCTACCAGGCCCCATGAGTGGGTGAGGTGCCAGTCCCCATGTGTGGGTAAGCCATCAGGTCCTGTCTGCAGGTACGCCGCCAGGCCCCGCGAGTCACGCAGCAAGATGATGACGTAACAGGAGAGTGACACAAGGGAAAGCCAAGATGAGATGCACTGAAAAGCCAGGAACTAAGGTGGCATAGGTGGTAGGTTCTGAGGACCGAATCCCAGTGAAGACTGGAGGAGAAGGATGAGAAGAGAGGGCCGGAAATGGACACAGAGTTGCCCAGCGAATGGACACAGAAACAGCAAAAACGGGGGTTTGGGGGGTGGGGGGCTGGCGGTAAAAATGGATAAAAGTATATAAATAAATCCTTAAAAAAATATATAGGGGAGGAAGATTCAGACTATGGTTAGTAGTAATACTTTGATGATGCTCTTTCATGATTTGTTAACAAATGTTTCACAACAATGCAGGATGTTTGTGGGAGGGTGATGTGTGGGAGCCCTGTATGAAGTTATGCATGTTTGTTTTGTAAGATCACGATGTTTACTGAACACTTATAGTTTATGTATGTTCATGTATGAATGATATATTTCAATAAATTGTTTTAAAAAAAAAAAAGAACCTCTGCCTTAGACGGAACAGATGTGGCTCAAGTGGTTGAGTGCCTGCTTCCAACATGGGAGGTCCTGGGTTTGGTTCCCAGTGCCTCCTAAAAAAACAAACAAAGAAGCAAAACAAACAAACAAAAAACCAACTCAGGGGAGCCAATGTGGCTCAGTGGTTGAGCACTGGCTTCCTACATATGAGGTCTGGGGTTCAATCCCCACCCAGTACCTCAAAAAAAAAAAAAAAAAAAAAAAAAAAAAAAAAAAAAAAAGACCTTAGAGCTGAAATATTAGTCTACAAAAAAGAAATGTTTCTTTTCAAATGTGATGTGGTAGGGAGTGGTAGAGAGGGAAAGAAGGGAGACAATATTTTTATATCTACTATGTTCCAAGTACGGTTCCTAGTATAAATATATAAAGTGCTTAACACTGTATAGGCCATTCCACAAAAACAGACCTTTAGCAAAAACGTAACATACCCAGAAAATATCGGATGCTCATATTTTGAAACCAATACATTGGAATTTGGAATACTTAATGCAGATAATCACATACGAACAAAAGGTATGCACCATTCAATCCCACAACACAGGATTTTGGTATCATATTAAGGCTCCGAATTATTATTATACTTTTAATTAACATTTTTATTATTTTCAGATTAGGAAATAAAACTTACAATCACTTAATAAGAACTAGCATTAAAATCAGCCTGAGAAATTCATAGAAATCTGATATAAAGTAGTTTAGAGGTCACTATGGACTAGCAGAGTGGGAGGGGAAATGGAGAGTTAATGCTTAATAGGTACAGAGTTTTTGTTTGGGACGATTAAAAAGTTTTGGAATTAGTGGTGATGGTGTACAAAACTATAAAATTTAATAAATGACAATGAATTGGACTCTTAAAAATGGTTAAAATGGGGGCCGGCCGCATAACCCAGTGGATAGGGTGCCGGTATACCACATGGGAGGCCCCGGGTTCGGTTCCCGGGGACCTCTCCTAGCGGGCAGACCACCTTGAGAAGGGCAAGCCGCCATGGGCGGGCCAGAGCCGCCGTGGGCAGGGCAAAAAGCTGCCACAGACAGGGCAAAAACCGCCACGGGCAGGGCAGGTCGCCCGCGAATGGAGCACAGTCAGCCACCCGTGAACTGAAAGCCGGCCGTGAATGGAAGCAGAAGCCGCCCACAAGCAGGGAAAGCCGCGCCTGCACAGTGACCAGTCTCGGCGCGTCGCCGCAGCAGGGGGGAAGGGGAGATATGTAATAAAATAAATAAATCTTTAAAAACAACGGTTAAAATGGCAAAATTTATGTTCAATATATTTTACCACAATAAAATTAAAAACAAAAAGAGAACAAAAAAATTGATCCTGAAAATTTTCAAATAATTCTTTTGCTCAGATCTTATCTAAGTTAGGGAACCAAGAGAAGCAAATGACTGGATTCTAAGAAGTGTAATGAAATTGTTTTTCTTTCTTTGAGTGACTTCATCTTGACTTGCAGCCCAGTCAAAAATCTTTCTTCTTTTAATGACAGCTAATAAATATTGAAGGAATGCTATCATTAAAAAAATCATCATTTAACAATCACTCTCCATGTAATATAAGATGCAGGCAAGAATTATCAATGGATGGTAAAACAATTGTTTGAAAGGTGGTTGGGGCAGGATCATCAGAGTACCCGGAAGTATCGTTCCATTGTCTACATACTAAAAACAAATCAGAAAATGATAGCCAACCATGTATCTTCTGGCATAATGCACTGGGAAGTTCTCAACCTAATCCATGCATAGTTCTTGGCGGAAATGTTTAACCAGGATCTGTTCAGGAAGAGGCAGTTCATGAATCCAGAATGTGGGATGCTCTCCAGAAAAACGGACTTAGAGACTCCTCAAAGATTTAATGTTATGAATAACAGAGGAGATCAGGGGACAGTTTTGGGTTGGAGTAGCCTAAAAAGACATAACAGCCAATGGCAATGCATAAACACTGACTGGATCATGTTTGTTTTTTTAAAAATAGCCTTAAAGTACATATTTGGAACAATGGAAAACTTGACTATGTACTGCAAATTGCATAATTATTGAATTAATATAATATATATGTGGTAACTGTGATGTGCTGGTGTAAAAGAATACCTTTGTTCTTGGGAGATGCAGGTTAAAGTACTTGGAATAAAGGATCATGATGTCTGCAACCTACTTTTGAATATTTGGCAAAAGTGGGAGTGTGGTGGGGGCGGTGATTAGAGAGAAATTTGAGCAGTGTGGAAAAGTCTAACAGTGACAGGATAAAGAGGTGGTCACTGTACTGTTCTTTCAACTTTTATATGGGTCGAATATTTCAAAATAAAGCTAAAAAATGTAACACGGGACTGTATAACATAGCAAAACATATGTGTTTGGGTAATATTGCATATATAAAACTGTTTTTCTCTGAAACTGAACAAATATATGTTAATGTCACAAGATGTTAATATGAGGCAAAATTACAACCAAAGCAACTATAGTGTATAGTAATATATTAATAATCTTCCATTTAGGGTTTTTAAAAAAGGGAAAATACACTAAGTGAAAGAAACTAGACAAAAGGTACTACATATTGTTTGACTCCATATATACAAAATATAAATACAAATAAATGAGAAAGGTGGAAACAAAATAGCAGTAATGTATGGCAGGGGAAGCACAGAGAGATTGAGAGGTGATTATTAAGGGGTAGAGTCTTTTCAAGTGTCTGTTTTCTGTTTAAACTATTATTATTATTGGAGTAATGAAAATGCTCTAACATTGAAGTGATGAATGAACAACTCTTTGATTATACCAAATACTATTGTTGTACGCTTTCAATGGACTGTATATTTTATGAAAATGTAGCAAAATTGATAAAAAAATTTTCAAAATAATTAAAATATTTTAATATTTTCCTTCTTTTTAATTCACAAAATAGACTTTCAGTGAAGAAATCTATGTTTCTACCTTGCTGGATAGAGTAGGAATAAAAGAAAACATAACTGTCCTTCAGTGAAGTTACTGTTTGTCTTAATTTGCCACAAGGCTGCTGATGCAAAGTACCAGAAATGGGTTAGCTTCTATAATGGGAATTTTATTTATGGTAAAAGTTTAGTTCTGAGGCCATGAAATGTCCAAATCAAGGCATAAGCAGAGATTTTTTTTTAATTTTTAAAGAAGCTTTAAACATCCCCCTGAGTACAGGGGCAGTGTCTGGCAAAGGAGGATGATCCATTGATGGACCCCTGTTATTGATGACTAGCCATATGAGTCATTGCTGTTGAAATTGAAATAGCCTAGTGTTAAGGGGTGCCTAAGAGTTGCCTCTGGAGAACCTCCTTGTTGCTCAATGTGGCCTCTCTCTAAGCCAAACTCAGAATATGAATACATTACCTTCCTCCTAGCGTGGGACATGACTCCCGGGGATGAGCCTCCCTGGCAACGAGGGATTACTAACAAATGCCAACGGGCAGTACAACTGGGAAAAGACTTCAAATAAAAGGGGGAAACGGTAAAGACAAATGAGTTCATAGGGCTAAGAGACTTCAAAATGAGTCGGGAGGGCAACCCAGAGGTAACACTTATGCAAATCCCAGTAGGACCTCCTAGACTTACAATATGGAAATCACCCCAAACAGAGGGCCCCCAGAGGGCTTTGGAGATATCCAGGCCCTATCCCAGGGCAGATAATCCCAGAGATTGGTGCCTTACTAGTGGGCCCTAATTTGGAATTCTTCCTCCTGAGAGTGACAGAAACATACCAAAATATGTCTACACTGCCCATGGTCCAAATGTCTCATTCAAACCTATATTTGATGCCAGAGTTTTAGGTGTACTTCCACAGACTGGAGACTACAGGCTGACCAATGCCAACCAGGTCCAGAAACTCTGTGGACCTGCAACTCCTATGCTACAACTCAATGGACTGAACCAGGACACCTAGTTGGGAGTTGACGGTGGAAGACAGCTATGCAGGGGAATCCAGAGAGCCTGCAGCTGCAGGCAGGATAATCCCTTCCATTGTATCCATGGGATATAAGCCCCCTCTCACTTGGTGGTGGAGGGGACATCACCATCCCAGACTCCTTGGGATTGGGGGAAGAACTATGGACTAGAATGGACTTGTTGGAGTCCTGATATAGATTTGTGATATACGCAATGGAAGAAATTGCAAAATTATGTGGAGGCAGGGTCACTGGACACTTTGGGAGCAGGGTGAGGGAAGAGCAATTGTAATGCGGGGTTTTTTTTGGGGGGGACCTGGGAATTGTCATGGATGATGCTGCAATGGAGGATGTAGGCCATTTTGTATGATCATGTATCATTCAGAGCTGTATGGGAGTGAGGGTCGTCTACAGCCTGAACTGTGATCTATGCATGATGGCAAAGCCCCAAAATGTGTATATCTATCAGACGCGTTATGCCACACTGAGGGATGTGTATGAGCGGGGGTTGTGGGAGGGGTGGGGGGATGACATATGGGTATTCCTGGAATCTCTGTGTAATGTTTATGTAATCAATGTATCCTAAAAATATATATAGATATATATAAAAAATAAATAAATACTTTTAAAAAAATAAAGAAGCTTTAGATTACATAAATGTTATGTAAAAAATATAGGGGATTCCCATATTCCCCACTCCCTCCCCCTCCCCCATTTTCCCACATTAACAACATCTTTCATTAGTGTAGTACATTTGTTACAAATGATGAACACGTATTGAAGCATTGCTACTAACTGTGGACATAGTTTACATTATAGTTTACACTCTGCCCTGCACAATTTTATAGGTTATGACAAAATGTATAATGGCCTATATCTGTCACTGCAATGTCATGCAGGATAATTCCAATGTCCCGAAAACGACCCCATGTTACATCTATTCTTCCCTCTCCCTCTCCTCAGAACCTCTGGTGGCCACTGCCTTTATATCAATGATAAAAGTTCTTCTATTGCTAGAATATAATTAAGTCTATAATAGAATAATAATAAGTCTACTTTAGTCCACTGTTCATTCCCCAATCTTGAGGATTTGGGATGGTGATGCTCACTGTTTCTAATTGAGAGGGGGTTTAGCTACGATGGAGCAGATGGATGGAACTGTCTTTTTTACAGTTGCAGACACTCAGCAGACATGTTTTCTCACCAGTCAGCTACTGGTGATCCTGGGGTTCTGCCAATTGATGAAACAAGATGGCCACTGATTTCTGCTGAGTTCTTGGCCTTCCCCTCCAGAATCTACCATCTCCTGACGCTCAGCTGTGAGCAACCAGGCATAGGGCTTGTCTCCTGTCTCCTTCTCAATCTTGGCTGCTCTACTTTCTTCCAGAGTTCAGTTGTGAGCAATCAGGCACATAGCTCATGTCTTCAGCCTTAAGGAGGTCCATGGACCCAGGCTCTTAAGGGCTTTGCGCTTTAGCTCTGGCTGCTAGTGATTTTTGAGTCTTCACTCACATGGCAGGATAAAAAAAATGGCAGCTTCTGTGATGGTTAGGCTAATGTGTCAATTCAGCCAGGTAATTGTGTCCAGGTATTAGGTCCAGGAAGCACTGGGCTAATTGTAATATAAGAGCATTTATGGACTTCGGTCACCAGTGAGTTTCCTGCATGGATGGCTGATTACATCTGCATCAATCAGGGAAATTGGATCAAGAATGGATGACGCTTTTATCCAATCAGTTGGAGCATGTCTGAGGTTGAGATGCCCAATTTGCCATGGTATACAACCTTAAAAGGGGAAGTGATTTCAACATTCAGAGAGAATTTCCCAGCTCATCTTTGGACAGCCAACTTCTCCCAGAAACTCATCAAGGGCCTTTCATTGGTCTTTCATCGGAGCCCCTGGTTTGCAGCCTGCCTGCGGAAACTGGACTTGTGCATCCCCACGGTCAAGTGAGAGACTCTTATAAAATCTTATATTATTGATAGATATCCCCTGTTGATTCTGTTTCCTGAGAAAGCCCTGACTAATACAGCTGGTACCAGGAGTGGTTCTTGAGGAACAGAGTCTTAAACATGGGATATCTGAGGTGGTTCTCTACTCTAATTGGACTTAAGGGTACTAATGACTCCCTTTCCAACAATGAAGGGGTCACTAAGAGTCCATGGCATGAGCTGGCAAAAAAGATACACAAAATAGCCTCACTGCACTCCCCTACTTCCATACTTCTAAGAAGCAAGGATCTGGGTGAGAGTGTTTTCAATACCTTAACAGAATTTTGTGGAGTAAAAAAGTATAATGATGTTGGCTGGCTCCACCTAGATACTCTGGATACAGTTAAAAAAGAAAGGGATGAGCTAAAGTCTTCAAATTTGAAACTTAAATGCCACATGAATGATATGAAAGTTTCTACGTGTACCTTGAAAGAAAATCTTTTCTCCTGTAGCCAAAGACTTGAGAAATCTGAGAATCAAACCCAGATGCTCATTGTACGAGTAGCAGAATTACAGAGGAAACTAAAAACTCAACCTCACAGGGTTTTTGCAATTAAAGTGAAGGCATTGATTGGAAAGGAGTGGAACCCCGAGGATTGGGATGGAGACATATGGGATGATGATAATATTAGTGGGGACACTAGAACTCTAAATTCTGCTGACACTTTACCAGATAAACCTGTGATGGCCTGCCCTGTGGAGACCACACCTTGTCAACCTTGTATCATCGAGCCTCCAGCCTACCCCAGGGAGTCCGGACCTCCTTTCAGCTCTGACGTGGATACCAGCCAAACTGAAGCCTGCACTGTGCAGCCTCTAGCCTGCCCCAGAGAGTCTGGACCTCCTCCCAGCCACGAGGCAGATACTAGCCAAACTGCAGTATGCACTGCCCAGCCTCTACCCTGCCCAGATACCAGCCAAACTGCAGTATGCACTGCCCAGCCTCTACCCTGCCCTGAGGAATCTGCCTTTCAACCTCTGCCTGAAGAGATTAACCCTGTCTCACCAGACGAAAATGCAAAGGAATGCCCTGAGGTCAGTGGCCTGCAAGACATCTCTAATCCTTCTCCTTACCCCCCCCCACTCCTCTTGTCCTCAAGACCTATTACTAGACTAAAACCACAAGCCCCCAAAGGTGAAATACAAAGTGTGACCCATGAGGAAGTACACTATACTCTGAAAGAACTGTATGAGTTTTCTAACTTGTATAGACAGAAATCAGGGGAATATGTGTGGGAATGGATACTAAGGGTATGGGATAATGGTGGAAGGAATATAAAGTTGGATCAGGCTGAATTTATTGATATGGGCCCACTAAACAGAAATTCTGGTTTCAACGCTGTAGCTCGAGGGGTTAGAAAGGGCTCTAACAGTTTGT
>PVKH010012847.1:0-17103 GCA_004027955.1 Chaetophractus vellerosus
TAAGGAGATTGCCTCAGCAATGAGTGACCTCTTAGCCAATCAGTTAAAGGCCTTAAAAGGGGAAGTCATTTCAGCATTCAGAGAGAGGATTCCCATCTCTACTTCAGACAGCCAGCGTCACCTGAGAACTCATCAAGGACCTTCTTCCAAGCCCCTGGTTTACAGCCTGCCCTGCAGAATTTGGACTCGTGCATCCCCACAGTTTCATGAGACAATTTTATAAATTCTCATACTATTTACAGATATCCTGTTGGTTCTATTTCCCTACAGAACCCTGACTAATACACCCTATGATGAAGGTAGAACAGGAATTAATATCTTTATTTTATATATTAAACAACTGAGGCTGAGAAGTGCAGTGACTTGCCAACTTGCCAAGATCAGACTTCCTTTCAATGACACCATCACTGTTCATCATCAATGGTATAAAAAACAGAAAAAGAAAATCCTATTCCTAACTTCATGTCTAAGATTAGAAATTTTGCTGGGATAAGGTTTTTAAAACATATTATACTTGATGTCTTCTTATTGCAATATAAATCATATACCATAAAATTCACCCTTTCCAAGTGTAGTAGTTTTTAGCATATCCGCAAAGTTGTACAACCATAACCACTATCTAATTCTATCTAATTCTAGAATATTTTCATTGCCCAAAAAAGAAGCCCCATGTCCATTAGCAGTAATTCCCCATTCCCCTCCCACAAGCCCCAGGCAATCACTAGTCTACGTTCTGTCTCTGTGAATTTGCTTATTCTAGACATTACATATAAATCAAATCATACAATATATGCCTTCTGTGTCTGGCTTCTTTCACTTAGCATCATGTTTTAGAGATCCATCCACATTGTAGCATCTATCAGAACTTCATTCCTTTTTATAGCCAAATAACATTCCATTATATGTGTATACCACATTTTATTTATCCATTTATCAGTTGTATACTAGATTTCTGGCCATAGCAATTTGAAAGTTTAATCAACAAAAATGACAAGTAAATGAATCAATAAATTTCAGTAAATCAGTAAAATAACCAAATAAAATGACCAGTAACCAAAAGGGAAAAAAAATGTCAAATTCAGCTCACCTAAATCCATCTAAGACTTTTTGGCTTTTTATTTGTATCATTGCCATGAAACATTTAATTTATTGCTCTCCTTAAATAACACATCAGACCCTTTTTTTAAATTAGAAATTGTTTCACCTTTCTTAGAATCAATTCTTATTTGCTCTCTATTTTACTTACTAGAATTCAATTGCTTCCAGAATCATTTGTCCTTCAAATTATCTACAAGTCTTTTAGTGTAGATTCTTCCAACTATAAACCATAAAATACTTGCATCTCTGATACCCAGATAAGGTACCAATGGGAAAACTGTTTTTCTTTTTCTGGGGTCTCTGGGACCTATGTTTGATTTCCTCATAGACTAAATATTTAAATAGATGACTTCTGAGGCTATAATTCTAATTTTATGTTTGTTGTTTGTTGCCATCCCTCCCCCTTAGCCATTGCCACAATTGTAGATGGGACTAGATTTCCTGTGATTCTGGTGGCAGGAGAAATGGAGCCAGCATCAGAATCATATTACAACTCCAAAGGTTTGTGTAGCACTTCACAGTTTATAGAGCACATTCCCATGCAGTTTCTCATACAATCCCAGCGACAGCCCCTTGAGTTAGGTCAGGTACTTTATCAAGATAGAAACAGATTGGAGACTGGTCCAAGTTCATGTGGTCAAGAAATAGAGCACAGGTCTCCTGCCTCCAACCCAATGCTGATGAGAATGTTCCACGGAACCACTCCAACCCACGTGGCACTGTGGCTGTGGAGAGCTAGCAGCTGAGGGGAAGCTTTCATGACCAGTGGCACTTACAGTGGTCCCAAAGGTGACTGTTCACTGACATGCCTGTGTTGAATGGCAATAAAGGGGAGAGGGTAAGAACAGAAGTAAAGAAACAGTCAGGGGAAGGACTGATGGTATGTCCAAGTGTAGACAAGGCCACAGCCCCAGCAGTCCCCAAAGAAAAACACTCAGCACCACAAGCTCAAAGCTTCTGTCTGAGAAATGAGGGTTTCCAAACTGCCCATGGAGGGTCACTTGGGCTTAGCACCACCCATCCGACAGACCTCAGTAGAACATTCCCTGGTGATGCGTGATGTGGTGGTCTTCACTCTGAGCTTCTACAAGCATATGTTAAGTTGCTATAAGGGGTCTGTTGTCAGGCTGAAGACACACCACCATGAGTGAGGCCATATGCTAAATAAGTGAACTGCCTTGCTCAGCAATTCAACCCATCTCAATATCCACCAGGCTTACCCAAAGTTTTCACCAGACTCCAACACCTCACTTTTATTAACACCCTTCCTTCATATACATTGCCTATGTATACGCCAGGGTTTTGCATAAAATATTTCATTACCACAAACCTGTAAGGTAGGCATTATTATCCCCATTTTTCAGATGGGAAAGCAGGGCTCAAAACATGGATTCTTAGGAGTAGAGCTGTCACTTAAACCCAGGTCTCTGGTTTTCCAAGCCTATTTTCTTTCTACTACACTGCAGTACCTCAATTCTAACTTGGTAGAATTTCAGATGAAATCTTGCCTGCAGTTGAAATTATAAAACATTTTGAAGAAAAATTTTATTAATATAAATTTGTTGTGAACATTCAAATTTATAAATATACCTATAAAGTCCATTAATAAGAATAATTAAGCTGTTTTGATAAACATAGTTGCAACAGGCATATTAGCTTCTGCCTCCAACTTAATACTGTATTTTATTTGGGTTGCATAGAATTGAGAAAATCCTGATTCACAGTACATAAATATATGCAAATGATAATAATCTTAAGTGTGATCTCAAGCCACACCTTGATTAAACAGAGATAACAGAAAAAGCTTATTCTGAGACTACAGAAAAACTAGTTCACCCCGATGCACAAATTAACATGATAATTACCTCCAGTGTTAAAAAAAATTGTCACATATCACCGTTTCATATGCACGTTGTGTTTATTACAATTTTAATAGTAGTTTAAATTATATTTAATATTTTTAAGATGAATTCTCCTCAAATTGATCTATATATCCAATGCAACCCCAATCAAAATCCCCTCAGGCTTCTCTGAAGATTTTGACAGGTTGGTGCTAAAATTTATATGGAAATGCAAAGGACCTAAAATAAGGTTGGAGATTTACACTACCAGATTCTAAGACTTACAAGAAAGCTACGACAATCAAGACAGCGTGGTGTTGATGTAAGGACAGACTTATACATCAGGGAAACCCAAGAGAGACTCCAGAAATAGACCCACACTTATATGGTCAATTGATTTTTTTCCAAAGATGCAAGATAATTAAATGGGAAAATCAGCCAAAGGTGCTAGAACAACTGGATATCTGTATGGAACAAAAATGAACCTTAAGTCTTACCTTACAACATATGCAAAAATTAACTTAAAATAGATCATAGACCTATGCATAAGAGTAAAATTATTGTATTTCTGAAAGAAAATATAGGAGAAATTGTTAGTGACAACTAGTTAGGAAAAGAATTCTTTAACAGGAATATTTATTAAATTTAGCAAAGTTAAATTAAATTATGGTAAAATATTAAAATTTTAAATTTAAGTTTAAATAAATTAAAAAGGGAATATTTATTAAATGGATTTTTTCCAAATGAAAAACTTTTGCTCTTCAAAAAAACATTTAAAGGATGAAAAGGCAAGCCTCAAATGGGACAAAATACATGCAAAATTTATATCTAACAAAGGGCTTGTATGCAGAATATATATAACAACTCTTGCAACTCAATAAAAAGAAAAACAACTCAATAAAAATATGCAAAAAATTTGAACAGACACTACAAAAGAACATATCCAAATGCCAATAAGCACATGAAAAGAAGGTCAACACCACAAGTCATGAGGGAAATGCCCATTAAAATCACGAGATCTCACTACGTACATGGCAATACCAAGTGTTGGCGAGGAGGTGAGCCAAGGGGATTCTCATGTGTTGCCTATATGGGAGTATAAAATGGTACAGTTTCTGAAAAAGTTAAATTCATTCTTACCACATGGCCCAGCAATATCACCTAGAAATTTACCAAGAGAAATAAAAACAAATCCATATAAGACTTTTACATGAATATTTATAATAGCATTATTCATAATAATCAAAAACTGGAAACAACCTAACAATACATAACTAGTGAATGGATAAACAAATTGTGGTATATTCAGACCATGGAATAGTCCTCAGCAATACAAGGAACACAATATCAGTACACTTAACAATGTGGCTCACTCCAAAAACAATATGGTAAGTGAAAAAAAAAAAAAGAGTCTAACACAAAAGACTACATATTAGGATTCCATTTATATGAAATTCTAGAAAAGGCAAAACTACTGTGACAAAAAAGCTGATCTGCGCTTCCCTGGGGCCAGGGGGTAGGGAAGGGGATTAACTGCCGAGGAACAGGGAGAACTTTATGGGGTGATGGAAATATTCTATCTCGATCATGGAAATGGTCACACAACTGTATACAGTTACCAAAATTCATTTAACTGTATGCTTAGAATTTTATCCTATGTAAAGCATACCTCAATAAAGCTGGGGGATTACATTTTTTACATATAAGGTTTCAGAATCCCTTATGGAGGAAACAAAAATTGTTCTCAGATAAGAACAGAAGTGGGTTCTCTTCTGGGAAGTAACTTTAATGAAACACACTTAGAATTTAGGCCAAAGTATATAAAACATTAGCTTCTTGAAGCAAGTTAGCTGACTTCCTTAAATTTTGTCCTTCTAAATCTGCATCTCAAGAAAAATTGGAAATAAATCAATTACCTTAAATATTTTGTCTGATTTTAAGATGTACAAAACTACTGAATATTAAATAAGTTCCCAGAGAAGTTCTTTCTACCAGGACTTTTCCATTTGACCAAAGGCATTTAAAGACAAGTAAGAAAACAGACTGATTTTTTTGCAGCATGCTTTCCTATTGCTAGAAAGCACATTTATGATTCATCAGTCAACACATAGTGTCAGATTAATTAGCCATTAACATACTTCACCTGCACTGTGATGAAAATGATATCACAACTTGCAGGAGATCCCCTTGAAGATGGAACGGAAAGAAACTGTGGCCACATGTGTCAAACCTGTATTCATTACACCTCCTGATTGCAGGGCATACAAGAGAGGCCAAACAGATGTGTAAAAATCACTGTTTAACAGGGGAGAAAATACTGTAAAATTGTTTATAGCAGGACAGCGGGTTCTTATAGGCAAAGTAAATTACAAATAGATTTCTCAATTACTTTTTAAAGCCTGGTATTTGATTCTTATATAACAGTCAAAAATCAATTTTGCATGGAATTTATGTGAATGCCTCATTATTAATAAAACAGCGGTTGGCGCCTGCTACTTCCTCCCCATAACGGCAGCACGCAGTGGGGAAGCATTCACATGCCAGGCTATGCAATCCTTTATCTTTTTATCCTCTGGTTCAGTCTTATAAAAAGGAAAGGGAAGAGATGAATTTCAAGGGTATTTTAGGACCCCAGTCACTTAGCAGATTCCCTGAGAGCACTCAGAGGTGGGTGCTGGAGAAGTTCTGATTTCCCACTCCCTGCTCGTATTGTACCCCTCAGGACTTCTTTTTAAATAGCTTTCTAATCCAGCAACCAATTCCAGTTATTGAAAAAGATACCAAACTCCATTTCTTGCTCTATCCCCTGCATATCCTACCTCAGTAGTAGAGTTCACTGTTGGCCATACGAACTAATTTAAAATGATTGGCCAGGGATGCTTTTTCCCAAACAATGACAATTATTACTTTTTAAAAGAAAATAACTTGTTCCTGAAACAAGTATTCTAGGTGCACAACAAACATATTAATCTCCAATTCACAAATGGAAAAATTGAATTCCATTAACGTCCACACAACATAATACTCTGCTCCTCCCTATTTTGCACTTGACTCATCAAACCACAAATACCCCCCAAATGAAAAGTGTCATGAAATGAGGAAACCTAGCTTCTCTGGTTAGCCTTCCCTAACCAACTGGGTGACTTTCAACAAGTTATGTCACTGCTTTAGGCCTCCTTTCTTCAGCAGTAGAATAAGAGTGTTCAAAATGATCGAAGGTTTTCTTTGGATCATAAACAACTCTAAGACTCAGGGCAATAAAACAAATCATTTCATTCCCATTACATGTAAAAAACAAAAGGAAAGCTTTATGTTTGGTCAGAAACATGAGGAAACACTCATCTTCAGAGATTAAATATACCTAAACCCAAGCTACCTGCTATTTCTTTTACTGGGTCCATGCTTCAAAGATACCAACAGGGAAAAGGCATGGAGGTACATGGGGTGCTTGTGAACACGTTTCCAGATACCCATTTCTCCTTTATTCAAATCTCTGCTCAAATGTGATTACAACTGGCAACTGTGGACAAGCCACACTTGGCCCCAAGCTTCCGTGTCAGAAACTAATTGGTATCGCCATATTAACACAATCATTAAGCCAAACGCCAAAAGCTATATGGAATCTGGTTTAAACACTTATGTAATCTAAGTATCTTAATAATTTAAAAATTATTATTATTAAAAAATAAAAAATAAAATTAATAAATAAAGCTATAGATTACTTTTTTTTAAAGTTCTATTTGAAACAGAGGTGTAGATCAGATGACCCTTTGCAGATCCAGAATGTCAGGAGTCTATTAAGAGTGGAAGTCCAAAGTAGATAAAAAGGTCCTATCCAGGGGTTTATTTTTAAGGACAGGATCTGGTATATTATTGAGAAACAAGGTGCTTAAATATTATCAGCTTATTATGGAGTTTTAAAAAATATTACTTTTCCTTTTATTCCTCCTCTGTTTTCTCACATGGTTAATTAGGCTTAACATGTCTTCATGAGAATCACATGATTGATCCAACTGAAATCAGTAATCAATATTTTTGGGGGGCAAAAAAGAAGGATATGTTTTTTGTTCTGAGTAAAATTTACTTTTGGGATTTGTTGTGCAAGTGCTGCTAATAAACTCAGAGAGAAGCTTATTCGTTGTGGACTTTGATAGATGGCATGGGAGGCCCCAATACTTCACCCCTACTTATAGCCATGTCCTTTTCTGTCCTCCTACTAAAAAGGCAAAAACTCTTTCCCCACACCTTGAATCTGGTCTTGGGCATGTGACTTGCTATGACCAATAGAACGGGGCCGAACTGATAGGTGAGCCAGTTCCCAGCCTAGGCCTCAAGAGGCCTTGCAGGTTACTGCTTGCCCTCTTCGACGTCTGCCTTTGCATGAGGACATGCCTGGGTTTTCTGTGGGTCCCAGGAGAAGAATGAGAGACATATGGAGTAAAGCAAAGTCATGGTGCACAAGCCCAAATTAGATCTGCCAGTCCTCAGGGAGCCCAGCCCAGATCCTCTGAACCCTGCAGAAGCAGGACAGAAATGTTTACTGTGTGTGCCACTGCGATTTTGCGCTTGTTTGTGATGTAGCCGTTTCATGGTAATAACTAAGTAATACATTGTCCTTCCCTAATATTAACTGACACTGATGATGATGTTGACATTGCTACATCTTCTCAAGAAGTTGTGACCATCTTTCTTTCCCTATCTTTACTAGCATGAATGTAGGCTGATTCTCAGTCATTATCATCTTATTCTTTTTGGTAAACAATTTTCCTCACATTTTCTCAGCATCTTAGGCAAGGAGTTCTCACAGTTTGGAAGGCTTTTTAGAACACAGACTGCTGGGCCCCACCTCGAGAGTTTCTGATTCAGTGGGTCTGAGGAATCAGCCCCAGCCTTGGAAGGTGCGTCTCTAGCAAACTCCTAGGAGGTGCTGACGCCACTGGTTTTCCAGCACCACAATGTGACAGCCACTCCCTTCGGCTATTCAGGTTTAAGCACAAGGTTGCCGGTTCACATACGCATCTGTGTTTTCTAAAAGCACATTTTCCTTCATCTTCTCCCTCTGACCAATAAATGAGTGGGGCCAGAGCCAAGATTCCAGAGCCCTCCCAGATGAGTTCTCTCTGGAAGAGGCAGTTTCTGCAGCAGGGTTACCAATCCACACAGCAGGGTCACACAGCAGGGCCTCGGCACCCCCTTTGCCCTGAACTTAAGTTTTTTCCAATGGTTGGTTGGGGAAGCTTCCTGGTTTGCATCCAAGATGCACTGACTTGGGGGATAAAACAGAGTTCACACTTTTTCCCTGTCCACCTCAAAGCATTTGTTCTTAAACTCCCCCATTCTAGAAATCTATTCTGGCCGGTAAAAATCTTAGCCCCATATATTTAAATGTATGCAATCAATTTCCCTCTCAAATCCCCACGGCAGGTATTCTCATTTCTTCCCACTTGCTGTGTAGGCAGTGATCCCCCACTGGGAAAATAGAATAGCTTTTGCTTGTGGTACAGCTTAGCTCTGCCTGATTTCTCTTTTACAATGGTCTTAAGTTAAATTTAAACTCAGACACTTGTGCATGGCTCCTTAACATCAGCAAGACTTGGCAGGAAACTGGGTCCTCTGAGTGATGTTTTATTTGCAGTGTTCCTTGAGAAAATCAAAGCAAATTAAAAAGCTCCCCCTTGAAATTTAACGTTTTTAAAATGCAATAGGGAAATAGTAAGTAATTATAAAGAACTGGCCAGTTTGCTTTACCTTTTACATCCTCTTTCATTCTTTTTTTTTTTTTTTAATAAAGCATGGTTTTCATCTGTTAACTGTTACATTATTCTAGCTCAATGGTTGTACTTTGAAGAATGGTAGGGCTGCCCTTGAGGTGTGTGAACACTTGCCCAAAGGCCTGGAGAATGTCTGGCACTTTTCTGCTCATAGCTAGTGAAAATATTTCCAAACTGTTTTATGGAAGCAGTTTGATGCTGTTTTGAAGATTTTTTTTTTGGGGGGGGGCAAAGAATTTTCATAAGAATCTTTATATTTAATAATTCACAAACACTATTTTGCCTATAATTAAAATTGTATACCATTTGACTTATTAAAACTAAAGTATTGTTTTCATTCCACAGATAGCTACCAAGCACCTACTACGTGCAGGCGCCATGCCTGATGGTTGAGATGCAGAGTTGAAAATGCCTTCTCTTTGTTTTCAAAGCACTCATAATTCTTGATGAAACAGACCCCAAAATGAATAAATATTCTTTCATCCATTCAATACATCTGTATTGAATCCCTAGTACATCCTAGGCAGAGCACTTACTATATAGTAGAGCCCACAATGATAATCAAGGTAAGCATGGTTCCTACTCAAAGTTTAGTCTTGTGAGGGAGTCAGATAGTTACAAAAAGTGTGATACACATTATGACTTGGGACAGCCATATGGTAAGAGCACAGACAGGATACCTTATTTTAATCCATGAAATCAAAGCAAGCTTTTGGGAGAGGTAGCCCTTAAGTTGAGACCTTAAAGCACAAAGCAGGAAGCTAGAGAAAGGAGGAAAGAAAGGGGAAAAGGAAGTGGAAATAGATCTGCAAAGATCCAAAGTTTGGAAAGAATTTGTCACCTATAAGGAACTGAAAAAAGTTCAGTATGATGAGAAAGCATAAAGGAGAAATTCATAAGAGATGACACTGAAGAGGCAGGAGGGAGCCATGTTTAGAAGTTTGGACCTAACCGCAGTGGTAGTCATTTAAAGATATTAAGCAGAAGAGTGACATGATCGGTTTGGGTGTATATACAATCATTTAGACTGCAAAGTTGATGGTATAGACTGGAGGCAGGTGGATCAGTTAGAGGGATTTCTTAGGCATCCAATTGAGAGGTGATCATGGCTTTAATTAAAGTCTTTGCAGTGGTATGGAAAGAAGTGGTCAGATTCCAGAGGCATCCATAGAACTTGGTGTTTGTTTGGATGTGGGAGGTGATAGAGAAGGAAGAATCAAGATTGATACTTGAGTTTTTACTTTAAGCAATTTGTTGGGTGATGATAAAACTAGGACAAATAGAGAACAGTATAGGAAAGTGGTAGGTTAGTTTGGGGCATATCAATTTAAGATTCTTACAAGAAAGGCATCCAAATGGAACCGTCAAGGTGGCTGGGGACTGTACATGTCTAATGCTGAGAATACAGAGGGCTAGACTGAAGATAGAGATTTGAAACACTAAGAAACAAAGGTCAAAGTGGTGGGAGAATCAGGAGAGTGGTGAATCAAGAGAGGAGCTCCAATCACAGAAACCAAAGGAAGAAAAAGGTTACAATGTGATACATACTGGGAGGTTTAGCAAGTAAGGACCAAAAAGTATCCACTGGATTTAGCAACATAGAGGAAATCAGCAACCTTGGTAAGAGCAGTTTTGATGGAGTGATTTGGGCAGAAGCCAGAAGGAAGTGGGCTGGCAAGTGATTCTATTTTAAATGCATACGATGTATCATGGGATCATACAGCAAAATGCCAAATACTTTAGTGAGAAAATTAGCCTTGTTACATTTAATATATAAACAGGGAAACAATGGAAATTGGAAAGCAACAAACAGACAGAAATAGGAAGGGAAGCTGAGGAAAAAATAGAAGACAGAAAAAAATCTATCAAAGAATTGATGATGTAAGAAGAAAAGAGATGACTTTCAGAAAGATGGAGGATTAGAGAGGTACAGGACTCACTTCTCTTCCAAAAAAATAGCTAGAGGACAGGCAGAAACTGTCCAGAATACTGTTCCAGGGCTTAGGACACCAGAGGAAGGCTGGACACCACCCAGAAGAGAGAGGGGCAAAGAAAAGGAGACTCCGTGCAGAAAATATGTGAGTAAAGCTGCTGGCACCTATCTTCCCACCCTCAGAGCAGATAGTAGTGAGTCCACTTCCCCAGGAGAGGGGAGAGAAAGAGACTCAGCCTATAGCTGATCTGGCTTTTGGCCATCAAACTGGGTCTGTGGCATCCCAAGGGTTGCACCCTTCCAGGCCAGGTGGAGCTGTGACCTAGTTCTCCCTCGGAGCTGGCAGGGAAGAAAACAGAACCTGCCTTTTCAAACACCCTCCCTACTGACCTGGACTGGTTACTAAGTGAAAATGTAATTCCTCCATGGGAAAAGGGAGGGTGTAGCCAGCCAAAAGCTTCTGAGCAAGTTTGATTTGCAAGGCTTGGCTTTGCATAGCTTGCCCTGAGGGAAACTCCTGGAACATCTCCTGCATTCTAGTGAACACATTTCCTTCTGGGTCAGAGCAGAGAGGTCTCCTAAAGCCTACCAACTCCTAGCAGACCTGGAAAGTGCGTGCAAAAAGTAAATAAATGAAAGAGGCTTTTGGGTACCTTTACTGCCCCTCTCGCC
The DNA here is from genome assembly GCA_004027955.1 of Chaetophractus vellerosus. Lineage (NCBI taxonomy): Eukaryota > Metazoa > Chordata > Mammalia > Cingulata > Chlamyphoridae > Chaetophractus > Chaetophractus vellerosus. Next base: position 11,316 of record PVKH010012847.1, read on the forward strand.
AAAGCCCCTGGAAACTAGTCTTCACCCCATTACTGGGTCTATGGCCCTGGTTTGAGCAGTTAAACGGGGTCAATCCTAAAGACCTAGAACAAGTTGAACCAAAAATCAAAGAAAAGCAGCAACACACAACACTTAATCCCTAGGCAAGACAGAAAAACTGACCATCAGAGTAAACACACCATCATAATCTGATGCCTAGACAGCAACAAAAAGTTGCAAGCCTTACTAGGAAAAAGGAAGATATGGCTCAGGCTAAGGAACAAAACAGAGCTCCAGATGAGACACAGGATTTGAAACAACTAATCAATGATATTCATGCAAATTTCCTAAATCAAACCAAGGAGTTGAATAACAATGTGGCTAAAGAGATAAAAAAGCATTAAGGAGACACTGGGTGAACACAAAGAAGAATTTAAAAGCTTGAATAGAAAAATAACAGAGCTTATGGGAATGAAAGGCACAATATGTGAGACTAAAAATATGCTAGAGATATACAACAGCAGATTTGAAGTCATAGAAGAAAGAATCAGTGAAGTAGAAGACAGAACTGCTGAAAATTGAAAATAAAGAACAGAGAACAAAAATAATGGGGGGAAAAATGAGCAGTGGCTCAGGGAGTTGAATGATAGCACCAAGTGCAACAACATACAAGTCATGGAAGTTTCAGAAGGAGAAAAGAAGGGAAAAGTGGCAGAAAGAGTATTTGAGGAAACAATGGCCGAAAATTTCCCAACTCTCATGAAAGACATGAATATACAGTTCCCAGAAGCATAGCAGACTCTTAATCAGAATAAATACAAATAGATCTACTCCAAGACACATACTATTCAAAATGTCAAAGAAGAAAAGAAACATAGAATATCAGGACTAAGAAATGCTGAAGAGAACATCCAGTTCCAACTCCTCATTTTACAAAATATGATTTGGCCTGAGCAGTTTGATTAATGTAATGTCACATAGTGGATTACTGACAAAGCAAGATAATATTCATACAGATCTTTATTTTAAAGGGTTCTGTTGGCAGACAGGTAAGTATCCAATGTGTTTAAAACAGATGCACACACACACAATCCAAAGCACTGTAAGAAAACTAACAAGTATGTGGTGGGGTTTTTGTGTGTTCAAAAAAAGACAGCTGGAGCTGACTGATGTAACAACCCTTAAACTGGCAAAAGTCATCATCTCCTACCATTCCCATTAAGCTGATCGTGTGAAGGTGAGTACCAGCCTACTGAGAAGGAAAGTAAAGAGGTGACCGTTTCCTTAGACAACCAGACTGAAGTCACATTGTCCATTGTCCACCTGCTTTCTGTGTGGACAGAGATACCCAGGCCCCACCTCAAGGCCAAATCATTGCCCACTCATTTGGCAATACCAAGTACCTGCTCTGTGACCAGTGCTCAGGATGCATCAGTGGACAAGCAGACAAAAATCCCTGTCCTAAAAGAACTTATATTCTAGTGGGAAACAGACAATGAAAAAGAATTAATAAATAAGTAAATTATATAGTATAGGGGAAATTATAAAAAGACGAAAAAATAGGGCTGATATGAGAGACCGGAGAATGTGGGAATTCCCTAAGAAAGAAAAAGGAAAAGAAATTCAGGGAAAGGTGAACTGAGCAAGAGCTTCAGGACCTCCCTTATCTACTCTTGCAAGGGTATACCTTGGCACCTAGACCCAAATGGTAACATCTGAGCAAGCGGGTCCCACATATAGAAGAGTAGATGGAATTAGGGTCTGTGAAGATTTAAAGCCATATGTTACAATCATTATACATTGTATCAACTCTCTTCAAGTTAGTGATGAGTTTTTTTCAACTATTTTATTTTATTTTATTAGGAGGAGCTGGGGATTGAACCTAGGACCTTGTAGTGGGAAACTAATTGTCAGCTGAGTCCTCTTTCTGCTATGCTAATATGAATTATTTTGCTAGAATGTTATATTCTTTGAGTTGTTTGCTATTCCTTTCCAGATCCAAAGACTTTTTGTTTCTGTTGTTGATTTTGTTTTTTATGACTAGTACTCACCAGAAACTTTATTTCTTCCCTGATATAATCCTGAAACTTCAGGTAATTGCCACCAAGTGGAAAAAGATTTCTGGACTGAATGGTAAACAACAAAACACAGGCGCATCTCAGCTTCCTTTAAGCACGAATATCTGGGAATTCTAAAGGGCAGGCTTTCCCTCCAGATGTTGATTTCTCCATAAACATTGAACACTTTATCAATGCAACAACTAAACAAAGTATGAACGTGTGTGGATGCCTCTGACATTAAGGTTCCACTCAACCTGGTCCAGATTATCCTCTAAATATGAGCAGAAATAATTGAGCAAGGTCTTGTAGTTCATTCTAAATCTTCCCGGCCAATACTCACAATGGTGACTTGGACTTCAGGGCAGCTTGACAGTTCTCACAGGAAGTTTCACTTGCTTTGCCAACCCTGTTGTCCAGCAGGGCTTAACCAAGGAACAGAGATGCTTCGTTTACTCTGGATACTCTGCTCCTTATACATGCCTACCCTCTTCATCTTTATCAGAAACATAAAAGCCCTATAGTACCTCTAGATATTATGAAAACGCCTGACTGTATTTTTCCAGCAGCAATTTCCCTGCCTTCTGGCTTCTAATTCTGATTTTTTTTTCTCTATTTGAGAAATGTTCCAGTTTCCCATTCCCCTTTTGATCAATAGCTGGCTTCTACCTACAATCGATTCCTTCTTCAACTAGCTCTAAATCACCGCATCAGATAGAAACTGCTTTCTGTTCAAAGGCTTACTGTTACAAAAAAAATAGTCACAACAATACTAAAACATAACATGCAACTTGCTTTTTATTTATGGAAGGAATTAGACTGGTATTTTTCTATGGGTCAGTTCTCTTCTACTTCTAAGCATCCCATATTTTTATATAAAAACACCAGTCTTGGGATTCCAGATAATGAGCCTAATTTCTCCAGAAACAGCAGACTTCCTCCACCCCCTAGTCTCAGACAAATTTCCCTACTTAGAATTTGAAACTGAAGGCATATTGATTTCTAGAGAGAAATTACTGGTTTAAGCCAGTAATTATGGCATGTGTATTCAGAGGTACACAGAAAACATGAAGGCTTTCTAGGCATTCTGGAGCCTTGGGACTCCAGTGTGATCCTTGACCATCTGCATCATCTGGGAGTTTGTCAGAAATGCAGACTCTCAGCCTTCACCCCAGACTTACTGAGTAAGAATCTGCATTTTAGCAAGTTCCCCACATTAAATTCACACACACATTAAAATTTGAGAAAGAAATAAAGAAAAGTACACTTGAGTTCCAGAGTTGTTCTTTCTAGGCAAAAAGAGTAATGTGGGAGAGAAAGATGAAAAGTTTGTAGATCTGGCTATTTTCAACATTTCTTCTCTTTAACACAGCTCCTGTTGCAGCCTTTCACTAATGTCACGCCTCTGATAATCAGCAACATCCCCACCCTTGGAAGAGGTTGTAGTCCTCATACAGTAGAACACTCCTCAGTTTCCCTCCCCACCTTGGCTGCTGAGATGTCTACCACAAAGCTCATTTCTAAGTTTTACATTATCATTCCGTCTTCCTCCTTCTGAATCCCCCATTTCTCTAGTGTTGAGCATGCCTGGACATAGAATAAGGTGGAACAAAAAAGAGGAAAGACTATTACATCTTCTTAACATCCCCCCTTAACTGTAAAGATTAGCTCTGTCCAGTAGAACTTTCTGTGATGATGGAAAGATTCTAAATCTGTTCTGCCTAGTATGATAGCCATTAGCCACAGGTGACTACTGAGTGATTGAAATGCGACTAATATGACTGAGGAATTGAATTTTTAAATTCAGTAACTATTTAAATTTGTCTTAATTAAAAATAAATAGAATAAAAATCCATTTCCTCAGTTGCACAACCACATTTCAATGTTTAATAACCACATGTAGCTAGTGGCTCCATTATTGTACACTGTGGGTCCAAATCATTCTCTCGGGGTTTCTCAGCTCCCTACCTTTTGGTTCCCACTTGGGTGGCCATTACATCATCATATAATGCCCAACTATGGCAGCTTTAGTGACTACAAGTGTGTGTGTGTGTGTGTGTGTGTATACACATGTGAGTGTATAGAAATCTTTGTATGTATGCATGTTTGTGTGTAGAAATTCTTGTATCGGGATATGACAGCAGTTTTTATAGTTACTACATATTTCCTTCTCTAGTACAGATACTTCCTTAGAAACCAACACTCAAAAGGAGTTTTTAAAAATAATCACAAAATGCCCCTAGGAAAATGATCACCTTGTAATGACCTCAATGCACATAAACTGTTCTGAGCACTATCTTCTTTCAGAGACAGCAGAGGTAAAGAAAGGAACCAACATTGTCAGCGAGCTGCACCATCAAATGTATTAGAAGGAAAAATCAAATATTCTGATTGGCTAATAAGAAGTCTGTGCAGGGACTAATGGACCATAATTCTCTATTCAGAATTTATTAAGATTCATCATCACTTAATTAACAATATAAATATTAAAAAACATTTTATAATAAAATTTTATAATTGTAATAAGACACCCTGGGGCATGAATTATGGGGTACTAATTCCCACCCAGTTTTGTTGAAACTGGACATGAATGAATACATTAAAATGCATACTATGTCATGTCTTAGTGCTTGAAAAATAAAGTGGCAAAGAGTGTTCCAAAATTCAAAATTCTATTCCCCTAGAAAATAAGCAAAGAAATTCAATGAAAATGTAATTTATTGAGTTTGAGTTTTTATTCAGTTTTCCACTGGTAATTACATTACCCACACAAGAGACAGTTATTGAAGAGGTTCAAAAAAATCAAACTATTTTTTTACTCTAGATTTGTAAGCTTCCATTCCTCTGCAGAGAGGCCACATTTTCCCCTCCTAAATCACCCCATAATTTAAGAATGCAATAATAATAAAATATTAACAGGTTGCAGAATGCAAGGATCAGAATTTTCTGAACAGCAACCCTAAATCTTCCAGTATCATATTCATTTATTCCTAATTATAATAGCCAACATTTGTGGAGAGTTTGCAATGGTTCCAGCACTATGTAATGTGCTTTGCATATGTTACTTCAGTGACTAGTCCATGAAGTTCATACCATATTCATCCCATTTTACAGGTGAGAAAACTGATGCTTAGAGATATTGAGTGACTTATCCAAGGCCAAAGAGTTAATAACTGATAGAGAAAGGATTCCATTCTAGGCCATCTAATTCCAAAATCTAGCTCTCCAGCCACGCCCTACCTGTAGAGCACTAAGGCCAGTGAAATTAACCCCATGAGGAAGACTAAAGCAGACAAATAAGAACTAAGCTGTTAGAACCAGGGTTTGGGCAGCAGCTCGATGACCTTGGAGTAATAAGGCAACTCTTGGAGTCCAGCAAGCCTGTCGGGGCTGAGGAGAAGCTTGGGGTGAAGGTTCAGGGGACAGGCAGGAAGGGACCCCTTCAAGTGACAGGCCCAAGGGGATCACAGATCAGAAAAAGTGGATGTGAGACTGGGAAGTCAAGGAGAGCCAAGACACAAAAATTATAAACTGCTTTCAAAGCAGTCATGAGGGAGAGAGAAGACCCTCAGAGTCCCAAGCAGGCTGGCAGCAAGTGAGGATCCAGTGAGTAGGTTCATAGAATGGGCAGAAAACTAGCAAAGAGCTTTGATCAAGCAGAGCCTGACATACAGAAAGAAGTAGAGGCACAAAAGATCGGGGACAAGGACAGAACCACAGGAACACTGGCTCAAAGTACAGGTGAACCAGCC
>PVKH010012848.1:0-17097 GCA_004027955.1 Chaetophractus vellerosus
GTATTTATTTGGGGTAGAAGCTTACAGTTACCAGGCCACAAAGCATAAATTTCTTCCCTCACCAAAGTCCACGTGTTGGAGCAAGACAGCTGCTGATGTCTGCAAGGGCTCAGGCCTTTGGGTTCCTCTCCTGCCGGGTCTGCGTTTCTCTCCGGGGTTAGCTTCTGCTTCCTCCACAAGTTCAGCTGTAGACCATGAGGCTCTCTATGCGTTGCGTCTCTCCACAAGGCCAGCTGTAGACTGTCAGGCGAACGGCTCACTCCAACACCAGAACTGCTTCTCAAATCTGCTTCTCTCATCACTGCTACCTTTTGTCTAGCCTTTTATACTTGAGACCATACCCACCCAGTGGTGGGGCGCAACGTCCCATGGACGAGGCAGTTAATGTCTCAAACACGCCCAGATTAGGAGATCAGTCTACAACCATGATTCAATTTATATTTTTGGAATTCATAACTACATAAACTGTCAAAGACACTAAGAGAACCTATTGGCTTCAGGAAAGATGCTAGGAGAGACCCTGTGTAGCAGGGGCAGGCTGAATTGGATGTACTTGGGAGCCAAGCTGGAGACTGACACCTTGTTTCAGGACCAGTGTATCAATGAAGTCTATATGGTTGTTGTTGTTTGTTGATATTAAAAGATGAGATAGCTGATGTTGACTCTGTTACCTACAGGTGCATATGTGGCTGAAAGGACTACTTCGTAACCATTGTTTCTTTTAAACTTGCTAGATTGTTTTCTGATTCCTGATTAAGTAATGTTCCCAGAAACTGTTCTTATGACTCTTTCTTTTTGGTTTGTTGTCACCCAGAAGCCTAACTTCAAACAAGACCCTTCTCATCCTCTATTTCTGACTGAGTGAGGGTGGCTGCCTGCCAGTGATGCACCTTCTCCGCATCCTTTAAGGATTACCTGGGAATATGTGGAAACCAGAGCATAGGCATCTGCATGGAAAGTGCTCTCAGAATTTGGCCTGATGTGACAAAAAGATAATAAGAATGAAAATATTGTAGTTCATAGATTACAAGATACATTTCTCCTCAACATTTTAACATCTCTGAAAATCAGGGTGTCTTTTACAAATGTTTTAGATTTACAACCAACTAGCACCATTTTTCTTCTTTAGGGGCATATAAAAACAGTGGTGCTTTTTATGATGGATGTCATCTCAGAGTTGATGAATACAAAGCGGTTAAAACACTGAACCTTGAAAATGTGTTTATAAATATAATTTAGGTGTTTCTCTAGTCTATCTTGAGTGTCCAGAGCATTCTCTGAATATAGAACATAACTCAAGAAAGTAGAAACTTAATTAATTGACTTCTGACCTGAATATATGCCAAATGGATTTTATCTTAATTTTCAACTAGATTTGATTTGTAATGATTACCAAAAATACTGTATTAAGAAACATTCTGAAGCTGCATTCTGGCCCAGGGCTGGTTCCATTTATAAGGTCTTTAATGGGTATGAGGATAGAAACGTGGCTGCATGCAGCCCAGGCATGGTCTTCTGTCCTATAAAGTAATTGAAAAGGAATTGTCTACATGGAGTTTATATAAAAAAGGATTGAAAATTGATGACTTATAGCTGTTTATCCAGCACTGCCCATGTCTCTAAAGAAATTGTATCTGATGAACATAAGTTGTCTGGTAAGAAGATTGATGTACTGTATTCTGCAGTAGGATTAATTTAGCATGTTTTTTCATTTTCATCAATATCATGTAAACATTTTTTGCTTTGATTCTATACTTGCCAAAAAACCTTCTGAATTAGCTTTCCAGGGGATTTAAGCTCCTGAAGATCTATTGGATGTTTTATAAATCGGTAATCACTTTGGAATGTGGCTTAATGTAAGCACAAATGGACAAATATCTTAGAATATTTCCCCCTTTTCCCTTTCCCTTTTGTATATCTCTGTGCTTTAGCTTGTCCCATAAAGTTATTTGAAAATTCTACTTTCAGTGAAACTCCTGATAATTCAGGGCCTTGTGTGGAGATACCTTGAAAAACTGATGTGACAGCTTGCCCAGTAAGGCAGGTAGCCCTGGGATTAATGGGAAGGGAAACTGAATAGGGCAGCCTGCCTCTCCCTTCTACACCCTGGCTTCACTGACAAGCGCCATTTCACCCCAAACCCTTCTTGATCCCAGTGTATATGGTGATCCCACAAGTATCTTAATCATTTCCAGACCTGCTTGTAAATTGTTTTAGAATAAACAGAATCTATCTTTGTACCTTGTTAAGCTCTGAACCAAGAACATGGTATGCAGTTCTGGTCAGCAAACTTCAATGAAGAAATGATTAAAGTGAGAAGGTCCAGGGAATGTTAACTAACATGAGCAAAAGTCTAGAGCTTCTATATTAATCAATTAGATTAAATTGGTAAATTAATTAATCAAGTATTTTTATGTGTGTAACATAAAAGAGGAGGGCTCTGCTTACAAAGGAAGAAGACTGAGGAAGGGGATATGATTAAAATCTATAAAATTACAAAAACTATGTTTTCCTATATATTGAATCCCAGTATTTTAGAACTCGGGGCACTCACAGAAGCTAAAAGAGCTCTACAATGAATAGACACTTGTGGAACACATTATCCCAGGATATGTTACAGATTGAAAATATAAATAGTTTCCTACAGAGTTTAGATAAACTCATGGATATGATATTAGGGAAACAATGACATTTGGGGGTCTGTTCACAACATTTGAAGGAAATTAGACATACTCTTCCATCATAAGTTCCTTGGTGTTCTCATCAAAGAAGAAATGTTGTGGTGAATCGACCATGAGAAGCTGTGTATTAAAGTCTGTTTAGGCAGGAAAGAAAACTGCAAAAATATGGGAAAAACTGGATGCATTGAATTAAACAAGTACCAAAGACACATAAGTAAAATAACTGCCTATGAATTCTAGGGCATTGGTTATAGAGATTCTCATTAAAGAGTGTTACCTGGTATACAAGTAATATCTAATCTTATTATCGGAGGAGTAAACAACAATGCGCATTGTTGGACATAAGCAGAATTGGGACCAGGCAGCCTTCTCTTTCATAGACCACCATGTTGCTTGTGACAAGCCTTTTTTTGTGAAGAGAAGCACAATTTTGTCTGCAAATTAATGTATAATAAATGAGACCCAGCCATACACACACACACACACACACACACACACACACATATAAAGAAATAAAAGTTTCCTTTAAGCTATACCCTTTAAAAATGTTCCTGGAAAAAAAGCCTCTATTTTATTTAAAACAAAACTGGAAATGTGGTAGAAATATTTTTGTAATTTTTTTTACGAATAAATTTTATTGGCATTCTTTGTTGTCTCTCCCAGTATGAATTAGTTCCTTGCATGATTTACTTTTGTTTTCAATGAAGAGGGCTGAAACTAATTTAAATTAAAACAGCCTGCAGTTATATTAGGATGCATGTGGTACTGTTTCTCACCTTCTATCTTAACTGATGATAATAATATATTTTTCTTTCACCAGTATGTTGGCATGTTTTTAAAGGATATCTCCACATGTGTTCATAAGCCCAAATTTGTACACATATGAGGGGTAGAGGCATATAAAAATCATGAAAGCATGATTTATTATTGCCACAGATACTCTATATCAAAACCAAGTTTTGTGCTCAGAATTTTATCTTATGATAAATGGGTGCTCTTGAAAACCATACCCTCAAAACTGAAAAATGATCAACCAATATGATTATTCATTTATGTATGGTAAAGGGTTATAAAGGAAGTACTTTAGTTGTTTTTTTCCCAGAAAACTTGAATTGTTTTATTTAGCTTCCAATGTTTTTGGAGTCTCAAGAATTATAAGAAAATATAAGATTGTGCTTGGAGATCTTTTTCTGACATTATTTCATTAGGACCGGTATTTTTTGTTGCCCTTTCTGTTACAGGAGATGTACATATCAGGTGTTAATAAAAAGCCCATGCCTGATTTGACAAAATCCAACACCCTTTCTAGATAAAAACCTCAGAAAACTAGGAATAGAAGCGAAATTCCTCAACATGATAAAGGGCATATATGAAAATCCCACACCTAACATCATACTCAATGGTGAAAAACTGAAAGCTTTTCCCTTCAGATCAGGAGCAAGACAAGGATGCCCCTTTCACCACTGCTGTTCAACATTGTATTGGGGGGCCGGCTGGATAGCCCAGTGGATAAGGGTGCTGGTATACCACATGGGAGGCCCCGGGTTCGGTTCCTGGGGACCTCTCCAAACGGGCAGACGGCCTTGAGAAAGGCAAGCTGCCGTGGGCGGGGCAAAGCCGCCGTGGGCAAGGCAAAAAGCCGCAACGGGCAGGGCAGAGCCGCCACGGGCATGGCAAGTCACCTGTGAAACACGGAGCTGCCGCCCGTGAATCACAGAAGCCGAACAGCCCACAAAACACAGAACTCTGCTGCCTGCAAAACACGGAACGGAGCCGCCCGTGAATCGGAATGGAGCCACCCACGAACGGAGCGAGCCGCCTGTGTGGAGGGCCGACTCAGTGCGTTGCCGCAAAAGACGGGGGGAGACAAGAAGCAGACATAGAAAAACACAGAAGAATGGACACACAGCAAGAGCAAGCAGAAGCGGGGGGGGATATGTAACAACAAAAAAACAAAAAAACCCACATTGTATTGGAAGTGCTAGCTGATCAATTGCACAATAAAAAGAAAAAAAAAGGAAAGGAAGATGTAAAATTATCTTGATTTGCAAATGACAATCTTATATGTAGACATTCCCAGAGAATCCACAAGAAACCTACTAAAACTAATAAACAAATTCAGCAAACTTATGGGGTATAAGATCAACACACAAACATCAGAGGTATTTCTGTACCCCAAAATGAGCAATTCAAAAAGGACATCAAGGAAATAATTCCATTTACAATACCATCTAATATAATAAACTATCTAGGAATAAATTTAACCAAGGATGCAAAAGACTTGTACACTGAAAATAACAAAACATTGTTGAAAAAAAATTAAAGAAGACCTAAATAAATAGAAAGGCATCCTATGTTCATGAATTGGAAGACTTAATATTGTTAAGATGCCAATACTACCCAAAGAGATTTACAGATTCAACACAATCCCAATAAAAATTCCAGAAAGCTTTTTGTTTTGCATAAATGGAAAAGCCAGCAATCAAATTCATTTGGAATGGCAAGAGGCCCTAAATAGCTGAAACTCTCTTAAAAAGAAGAACAAAGTCAGAGGACTCATACATCCTGATTTCAAAGCTTACTGTGAACTACAATAATTAAAACAATGTGGTACTGGCATAAAGTTAGAAATATAGAACAACTGAGTAGAACTGAGAGTTCAAAAACAAACTGACACTTCCAGGGCTAATTGATTTTCAACAAGGGTGCCAAGTCCACTCATGAGGAAAGAACAGCCTAGTGCTGGGAAAACTGAATATCCATCTGTAAAAGAATGAAGTTGTACCCCTACCTCACAGTGTATTCAAAAGTTAATTCAAAAATGGATCAATGACATGAAAATAAGAGCTAAATCCATGAAATTCTTAGGAAAAATGGGGGAAAATCTTCAGGACTTTTTATTAGGCAATGGATTATTAGATATGATAAAAGCAGGAGCAACATAAAAAGATAAATTGGAGTTTTTCAAAATTAAAAACTTTAGTTTTTGTAGCAAAAGCAAAGTTGGTACTTTTTATGCTAAAGATAAAAAGAAGAATATAGTGTTTGTTTTTGTGAGTTATGAACATGATTAAGCATTTTTCTCTTCATTTTTTTTTCATTGATAAGAAGAACTTGACAATGTCATTTAACTAGTCATCCGAGTATCTTTCCAAACACTAGAGGAACAATTGATTTAGTAGTTGGAATTAGATGAGATAAAAGGGCCTGGACAGACCTTTTCAAGAGTAATGCTTCCATAACTTGTTGAGCTGCCTTTTCCTGTTGTTTTATTTTTTTTTGAATTTGAAATAAAGTTATTTAAAATTAAAAACCTTTGTGCATCAAAGAATATTACCAAGAAAGTGGAAAGACAACTTACAGAATGGGAGAAAATATCAGAAAAACATATATCTGATAAATCCTACAACTCAACAAAAAGACAAACAATTAAAAAATGGGGGAGCAGATGTGGCTCAAGCAGTTGAGTGCCCGCCTCCCACATGGGAGGTCCGGGTTCAGTTCTGGTGCCTTCTAAAGAAAACTAACAGACAATGAGCAGACAGTGAGCAAAAAAATAAGCAGACAATGAGCAAAAACAAAGAGCAGGCTATGAGGAAAAACAATGAGCAGACAATGAGCAAAACAAAAACAAAAACAAGCAGGCAAAGAGCAAAAACAAGCAAACAGATGAGGGAGCCAACTCAGGGGCAGCCGATGTGGCTCAGTGATTGAGCACCAGCCTCCTGCATACGAGGTCCCAGGTTCAATCCCTGGTCCTGGTACCTCAAAAAAAAAAATGGGCAAAGGACTTGAAAAAATATTTCTTCACAGAAGATATATAAATGGCCAATGAGCACATGAAAAATCCTCAGCATCATTAGCTGTTTAGAGAAACACAGAAAAAGCTACAATGAGATGCCACTTCACACCCACTAAAATGGCTATTCTTAGAAAAAAATAAAATAGTAAGTGTTGGCAAAGATGTGGAGAAATTGGAATTCTCACATATTGCTGGTGGGCATATAAAATAATGGAGACACTCTGGAAAAATGTTTGGTTGTTCCTCAAAAAGGCAAACATAGAATTAACATGACACAGCAATTCCACTCTTAGGTACATACCCCAAAGAATTAAAAGCAGGGACTCAAACAGATATTTGTACACAAATATAGCAGCATTATTCATACTAATTAAAACTTGGGCAAAGTATCTATCAGCAGATGATTGGATAAACAAAATGTGTTTCAAAAATTCAGTGGAATACTATTCAACTATAAAAAGGAATACATGATACATGCTACAACATTGATAAGCCTTGAAAACTTTTCCTAACCTCAGACTGTGAGCCAATAAATTCCCATTGTGTAGGCCAATCATTGCTTGGCATTTGCCTTGTAAGCCAGAAAACTAAAACAGATTTTGATACCAAAGTGAGATGCTGCTATTATAAATATCAAAAATGTAGAAACAGCTTTGGAATTTGATAATGGGTAGAGGCTAGAAAAATTATGAGGTGCTTGACAGAAAAAGTCCAGATTGCTTTGAAGACACTGTTGGTAGAAATATGGATGCTAAAGATACTTCGGATGAGGCCTTAGAAGGAAATGATGAATGTGTTATTGGAAACTGGGAAAAAGGTGATCCTTGTTTTAAAGTGGCCAAGAAATTGATGAAATTGATTTCTGATGTTGGATGGAAGGTAGAACTTAAAAGTGTTGAACTTGGGTATTTAGTTGAGGAAATTTTCAAGTTAAGTGTTGAAGATGCATCCTGGTTTCTCCTAGAAGCTTATAGTAAAATGCAAAAGGAAAGGGATGAGCTGAAAAATGAACTCTTAAGCACGAAGAACCAGAAATTGATGGTTTGGAAAATTCTGAGCCTATCTAGATAGTGAGCTCTGAGACTGGAGCCAGTCTATCAGGAACCCCCTAAGCTTCTGGAAAATGAGTCCCTAGAGACTAGGACTCCTTGTGAGGTTTTAACTGAACATGGATCCAGCCAGCCATTTAGGATTGGAAATGCAGTTATGTAGGAAGGATCTGTGGAAAGTCCTTCCTTCTGATGATTTGGATCTCTATGAACTGTATGCAACACCTACAAGGTTTTTGTGCAATTTGTATGAGCAGAACAACTGACAGCCTGGATTGAAAGAGACAGAGAAGGCAAGAATTTAAGGAAGAATGACTTCAAGGGCAGAACCAAGGAAGCCAAGGTCTGGACTTGGGCCAAGAGAGTGGGCCCATCTATGTGTGTGGAAAGGGTGGTCTACCCCTGCTCTTGGGAGGGGTAGGCCATTAACCCTGGCATTTGGACGGGATCGGTCTTGCACCCCATTTTCAGGAAGAATGCTCCTACCCTAATGCTCAGGGATGGTGGGGCCTGGTGGTCATGGAGAGTCTGGCCACCACCCCAGTGCTTGGAAAGAGTGGAGCCTGTGTCACAGGGTTTGCAGAGAGACTGGCTGTCATCCTAATGCTTGGAGAGGGTAGAAAATACACCCCAGTGTTTAGGGAGAGCATGGCCATTGTGTAAGCTCTTGGAAGGTGTGTGGCTGCCACTCCATCAGGCACAAAACATCAATCCATAGATGACTCTCAGACCTCGAAATCTAATGGAGTATGCCCTGCTGGGTTTCAGAGTTGTTTGGGACCTGTGGCCCCTGTTTTCCTTCTAATTTCTCACTTCTGGAATGGAAATATCTATCTTATGCCTTTCTACCATTGTATATTAGAAGCAGATAACTTGTTTTTTAGATTTTACAGGTCCACAGATAGAAATTTTGCCCTAGGTTACACCCCACCCATAATGGAATTTGAAGAGATTTTGTATATAGAGCATTGTTTCTGAAATGACTTAAGGCTGAAATGGTATTGCGATGGAATATATTTTGCATGTAGAAAGAACATGTCTTTTTGGGGTTCAGAGGGCAGATGATGATGGTTTGGAACTATGTACCCCAGAAAAACATGTTCTTAGACTTAATCCATTCTTGTGGGTATGAACCCATTGTAAGTAAGACCATTTGATGAGGTTACTTCAGCTAAGGTGTGGCCCAACTCAATTAGGACAGGTCTTAATACCATTACTGGAGTCTTTTATAAGCAGAATGAAATTCAGACTCACAGAGAGAAAGCCATGGGAAGCAAGAAGCTGATGGTCAGTGGAACCTCAAAGAAGCCAGGAGAGGCAACCACATGCATTACCATTTTTGACAGAGGATCCCAGGACCAAGGATCACTGACAGCCAGCCCCAGAATGCCAGTCTTTGGGGAGAAAGCATTGCATTGATGATCCCTTGATTCACACTTTTCCTAGCCTCAAAACGGTGAGCCATTATTTAAGCCAACCCATTGCATGTTATTTGTTTTAGCAGCCAGAAAACTAAAACAATGGGTAAAGTGTTTCTGTTTTGGGTGATGAAAAAGTTTTAGTAACGGAACATGGTGAAAGTAGCACAACGTTGTATATGTAATTAATGTCACTGAATTGTACACTTAAAATGGTTAAAATGACAAATTTTGTGTTACATATTTGTAACCACAATAAAAAAGTCAATGCCTGATTCCTGTGCAAAACATTCTTTAACGAAGCACCACTTTTGGTAACTACACAGGCAAAGAAATGTTATTAAATTGCATCTAGCAGTGTTTTTCCAGGAAAGTGATTAAAATGGGTTTAAACTAATTATACAATTAAATCACATCTAAAGTCTGATACCACATGATTCCAATATAGCAAGGTGATAGAATCATACAAAACATATTAATATTAAAGAATACAACCAATCTTGAGATAGCAAAGCCTATATAACTCTTTCTAAAGCATTCTTTCAGTGAAAGTCTACTGCAAGTGAAATCATCATTCCACAGTTTAAGAAACACTTTATCACACATTCATTTATTTTACCCACAAAAGAACTCTGTGTGAATTATCTTTCCCACTTTTTAGACAAGGAAACTGAGTTTTCAGAGAGAAAGTACTTTAATTAACATCACAAAGAATCTCCTAATAGACCTCCCTTTCTTCAGGCTTCTCTCCTATAATCCCATTTACCACTCAGCTGCCAGAGTGGTCATTCTCCTGTATACAATCCTTCTAAGGCTCCCTATTACCTGTATGCTCATTTTCATAAGCCCTTTACTCTCTGGTCTTTGCCCATGTTCAAGCATAGTGGTTGGCATACTTTTTCTGTAATGGACCAAATAGTAAATATTTTAGACTTTGCAGGCCATATGTCTCTGCCACAACAACTCTACTCTGCCACGCATGAAATCAGTCATAGGTAATACTTAAACAACTGAGAATGACTGTGTTCCAATAAAACTTTATTTTAATAAAACAGGTGGCAGACCAGCTTTGGTCTGTGGGCCAAAGTTTGCCAACCCCTGGTATTACAATACAAACCAGTAGAATGTGAGAAAAATATTAGAAGTTCTAGTTATATTTTATTTTTAATCCCATCCTTTTGAATTTCTTATTTTCATGTATGCATTATAATAAACATTATATATTCATAAATGAATAAATATACATATGTTATAGTGTGAGGCTTTTGTGGACCCCAGAAAAGATGATGTCCTTAGAGCTAATTCATTCCTGTGGGTGTAAACCTATTATAGGTGGGAACTTTCTTTTAATTAGATTATTTCAGTAGGGCGTGACCCAGGATGAATCTTAATCCTCTTACTGGAGTCCTTTTAAATGGAGTGAATATAGAGAAACGGAGCTGCAGAAACATAGGAGCTCAGAGGGGAACCCATGGAAGCTGAGAGAGAAGGCCACAAATGGGGCAGCCAGAAGCTGAAAGCAGTGGAGCCAGAGGAGAAGTCAGAGACCAGCAGAATATGACAGAGCAGTCCAGGATCATCCACAGCCAGTCTTCAGGGAGAGTGCATTGTCTGATGATGCCTTGATTTGGACACTTTTCTTGGCCTGAGAACTGTAAGCTTGCAAGCCAATAACCCCCCATTGTAAAAGTCAACCTATTTCTGGTATATTGCCTTGGCAGCCTTTAACAAACTGAAATGATGTGTATTAAGGGCCCATGCTCAGTTTTATTTTTTTCTGATAGGATTTATATTTGATGACATTTAGAAACTAATTCTCTGCCACGACTGCTGCCGGCAGCCAAGCCACTGGCAATTTCATGTTTCATGGCTCCATGCTGTTCTCTCATATATTTCATACTCTTTTTGCTTGTTCTTCCTTTTTTTTTACTTCCAAGACCTTCCATCTGGAATCACTTTCCTTCTGCTTGAAGTACATCCTTTTGAAATTCCCTCAGTGAGGGTCCACTGGTGGAAAAATATCTCTTTGTTTATCTAAAAATAACTTTATTTTACCTTCATTCCTGAAAAATCTGAAAGATAATTTTGCTGGGTATAAAATTCTAGGTTGACGGTAATTTTTCTCTCAGTACGTTAAATATATAATTCTCCTGTCTTTTGGCCTACGCTATTGTATTTGTGAAGTCAGTTGTCAAACTGCTGACCTTTTTGAGGTAATCTGTCCTTTTCTTCAGGCTTCATTTACTTTTTAACTTTTTATTTGTAAATAACTTCAAATACTTAAAACTTATCAAAGATAAGTTGCAAATATAAAAATAGTACAAAGAATGCTTGTAATTCCCTTGCCCGGATTCACCTATTGTCAAGATTTAGTCCATTTGCTTTATCATTTCTATTTTTTTCTCTCTATTTCCCTTTCTCTCTCTAAATTGTGTGTAATTATATATACATATACATGTATAACAACTTCATGTATTATATAAATCATATATATTATTATATATATATAAATACACATACACACATATACATAGTGAGGGTAAATTACATACATTATGGCCCTTTATACCTAAGTACTTCCATGTGAATTTCTGAAAAATAGGGATATTCTTATATATAACTACAGTATAATTAGTTATTAATTTCAATAAATTTAACATGGTAAATTTGTTTGACATTTAAAATGTATCAATACAATACTTTTGTCTAACATACTTCCATAATCCATTTTGTCAGATGACTCAATAATGTCTTTCATAGCATTTTTTCATAGCATTTTTTCCCCCCTCTAGTACTGCAGTTGGGTATTGTATTTAGTTGCCATATCTCTTAAGCCCCTTTTAATCTGGAATGTTTCCATATCATTTCTTTGTCTTTTATAACCTTCACATTTTATAAGACTATAGCCTCCACCCTCACCTTTTAAAAATAGAATATTCCTAATTTGGGGTTTAGCTGATGTTTCTTTATGATTGGAGTCAGGTTATACATTCTTGGTGAGAATACGGCATAGATGCTATTGTGTCTTTCTCAGGGTATCATATCTGAAGGTGGTAATATAAATCAATCAGTCAAGTTATCTGATTTCCCCACTGTATAATTAGTGTTTTTTCTCTCTTTTACAATTAATAAAGTTTGTGGTTTAACATTTTTAGATCATACAAGTACCTGCTCTTTATCAAAATCTTCCCCTAGATTTAGTATTCTTTAATGATTCTTGCCTGATTTAATCTTTACTGTAATTGTTACAAAAACATCCATTTTAAGTTAAACTAATTTTATTTTCAATTCTAAAAAACCTATTTGAATTTTTTCAAATCTGCTCAGGCACATAATATATTCCTTGCAAATTTTGTCCTGCATTTCTTTTATTTCTTTAAATATAGTAAGCATAGTTTTTTTATTAATACATATCAAGTGATTCAATATTTGAGGTCCTTGAAGATCTGTTTCTGCATTTTTCTGATTCTGCTAGTTCTTACCCACTATGCTTTTCTTTTAACATGATGTGAATTTGGTCTGCAAATTTGCTAAAGGGCCAGCCTATGGTTTCAACTTATCAGGGATTTTCCTTCCATAATGTTCTCAGCAATAGACAACTTTCTTTACAGTCCCCAGGGGTTGAGTATTGGATGGGGTGAGTTAGCTAGTTCACTCTTACAGAGGGCATTGTCTTTTGGGGAAACAGTTTGATGTAGGGAAGCTTTTTTTTTTTTTTTTTTGTCTCCCCACTTTGGGCAAGACCTGAGTTTTGATTTCTTTCTCCCTTACCTGTGAGTACTCCAAATATATACTCAGTGTTCTCTAACTGGCAAGTGTGCTGGGGCAGAAGTATCTCCAGAGCTCTGCTTATCTCTCTGAGCTCCTGCTTACTTAGATTTTAGCTTGGTCATTCCTTACTTTCTTGTCAGCTTTTTAATAGTTTTAAGATGTTTGTATACATTATCCTTATTGTTAATTGCTTTCAATGGGAAGATTGATTTGAATAACGTAGGTTGCCATATTCCCACATGGTAGAATATCTGCATGGAGTGTTTTTTTAACTCCTGTTTTGTCTCTCAACATCTTTCAAATCTCAGCTGCAGTGTCACCCCTCCATAAAGAGTTCCATGAACACAAGTCCTCCCCTAAGCTGTAGGGCACTAGTCCCTCACTCTATTTGGTCCCAGTTTGTTTGTGTGTGTATGTTGTGTGATTAGTTTGTTTTGCTTTCCTGTCTATCTTTTCCAAATCGACCATTAGTCCATCGAGACAGGTGACATTTCTTACTCATTTTGTATCGCCAGGGCATAGTGGATGGCAAATAATAGGCCCTTAAGATATGTGTTGAATGAATAAATGAAAGCAGATCTAACTTCCCAATGGTTGTATTCTTTGAGGACAGTTATGTCTTATTTTTCCTTGTCTCTCCAGTGCTTAGTACAGTGTCTGTCATGTAGTAGGTGTCTAATAACTATTTGTTGAGAGAACTTTTTTTATCTACCCAAAACTGAGATAAGTCAAGTGACAGAATGACTAATGAGGTATGCAAGCCAGAGGACACAAGGAGGTTATTTCAGAGTGGGATATCAGGGGTGGTGGTAGCAATGGTGGTAGAGTTACTGTGAGACCTGAAGGGATACAATCTGGTTTTATCTAGCCAGGCAGAAGGAAAATTTGGAGTGTTTGGGAATTCACAATTCATAGTTGTTCAGAGATCCACGCTAGCAAGAAGGATCCAGATCGAGTTGAACCAACTCCAGAACAGAAAAAGTTAGGCAGTACCACTCAATGGCACAAAGTGGGGTTTTTTTTTGTTGTTGTTTTTTGTTTTTTTTGGGAAAGGCCTCTCTTTGCTTTACATTCTGATTTAAGATCTGATTGTTTCATGGCATTGTTGTATGTTGTGAAGCTAGCAAGCATGGGCTGCTTCTTGGATGAGGCCAAGCTTTTTTGGATTAACTGTTAAAATGAAGGCTAAGTTCTCCGGAGAGAGATTTTACTTCACTAGGTCTACTTTCAAGTCTCTAGATATTGCCTCCTTGTAGCCTGATTCACCTGAGCCCCTTTCCAATAAGTGCTGGTCAAGCTGGAGTCTCCACAAATCTATGGTAATTGTTGCTCCTGTCAAGAGTCCCACAAATTGTGCCTTTAAGGTAATGTTTTCCCATTCTAGTATGTCCTTCTTTGTACCTATTCAGAGTTCAAGGCTCAACTAAAATTCCACCTCTGTTAAGATAGCCTTCCTATTACTCCAGCCCACTTACCAAACTCCTGAAGCTTATCTGAATCCTCAATATTTTACATTTAATTATATTTAACCTTGTCATGCATCTTAATTATTTCCCGAGGGTTGTTCCTCTTTACCAGTCTTGATTGTTGAGTCCTCAAAAACTAGTGTCTGCAGAGTAGGTGTAGCTCAGTGGTTGAGCCCCTGCTTCACATGGATCAGGTCCTGAGTTCAATCCTTGATACCTCCTAAAAAAAAAAGACTAGTGTCTGCAGCTTATTTTGTCTTCATCCTGGTACCTGTTGTGGTACAGGGCACAGGTTATATACTCAAGAAATACTTGTTGACCTGTTGAGTACAGAAAGCAAGCAACCCTCACCCCCCATATGTAAAATCTTCAACTCATTCTGTACCTTATATAATAAGGAACTGGATTGAAGAGAGTCCTTTTTGTTTTGTTTTACAATCTTTGTTTTTCAAATATGAGAGAGGAGATCACATGGTTTGCCAACCTCAGGAATTTAAGATTTAAGTTTGAGTGCCATAGCCAGAATTATAATCCAAGCAGGATGACTGCAGTTTAAGATTTACTTTTCAGATCATGGCTCATCTGTGAGAACACAGGCATAGCCTCATTTAGCCTATAACAGGTAATGTACTATGGGAAGGTGGTGTCATTTTTGCCTATAGACTTTGGTTTAAACCAACATTTTGGTGAAAGTCATACCAATTGGGTTTGTTTAATCTATACATAGTTAAAATTAAAGAATCACCGAAAACAAAGTATTTCATTACTTCTATTCTGTTTACAGGTTCATTTCAGTGTTTTGTTTAGATGGTCACAGCTACTCTGCACATAGCAGAACCCATCAGTGGAATATTGTACATGGGGTTTCTACAGGGGGGCCATGCTGTTTTGACCATTTTCCCATGGAAAGCTCTGCCAGCCCTTACAGTGCCCTTATGCTTTAAGTCTACTTTTCGAGGTGGCCTCCCCTTAGGCAGTCATTCTGAAGAGCCTTTCAAAAACCTGAAATGTTGCCATTGGAGCATTTCCCAGAAGGAAAATTGAACCACAATTTTTTGAAGTGCAGAGAACTCTCTACCAGGAGTATGTCATGTGTCTAGACATATTCTGATGTGTTTTTCATTACAATAATGCAATAACATGGGCTATACCAAGTGATAGGGTAAATTCATTAAGAGTGTTTTCTTGTCCATTTCTTTCATAACAACCAGTGAAAAGAACACTATCTACCTATGTTTCACATCTGCTTCATTATTTCCTTTCCATTCTAATCTTCTTGTACTTGATTAATTTTTTCTTTATTAATCCTTATTTTTCTCTAAATAGAGTAGAAAATTAAGAGTTTATCAATTCAACCATATTTCTCAGCTGATTAGAGAAAAAAATCACCCTGAGCTGACTAATAGAGAGCCAGGGAATTATGAATAAATCAGCAGTTACATAAGGGAGAGAATGAAAATTAACTAAGGAAATTGGGGCCTCTGCTGCCATGAAGAAAATAAATGAGACAATGTAGAGTCATTATGAGGAGACTGGGTGGTCTACAATAAAGAGGGCAGATTGTTCAAATTGACATTTGAGGAATCAGCCTGAATGTTGTTGCTTGGGACCAGTGCTGTTCGTTAATGTCATAGCAAAATGTGTTTTGTTAGTGGAACATTTGAGGAGCCCTTGAAGACAAGGGTGGCTCTGCAATATAGGAGGGCTTAACCTCCTAATCTCTGAAGTGTGCTTCCTATTCAGAATGGAAAGTTCAGGGACCCTTTCTGCAAGAAGTCTCTGGATTTTCAGCTGGACTGTTGCTGCTTCAGCTGGGATCAGAGCACACCTGCTGGGTAAGGGCTTTCTCCTTCAAGCACCTGCATTCACTTCCTTGTGGGCATTGTGGTTCCAGGGATAGCCACCACCCACTGCTAATTTCAGTTCACAGTAAGCAATAGTAATGTTTCTATAGGATAAAGCATCCTCTGGCTCAGACTGCTCTCTGTGGTTTGGAATTCTGGTACCATTATTTTTACCTGAACTTCCTGGTTTCCTGGCTTCAGGATCCCTTGGCCTCTTGTCTAACTTACTTATTCTACTCCATTTTTATTTTGACCATACACAATCACATTCACCCATATAGTTGTTCCCTATATGATGTTGGCATACTTGGAGCCTCTATTCTGATGTTGCAAACTGGTGGACTATGGGCCAAATCTGACCTGCAGATATGTTTCATTTGGCATATGTAGGGTTGATCTGCATTTTTGAAAAGTAGGATTAGTTGCTGATGTTTCAAAAATTGGAATATTTAACATTAAAATGTGAATTTTTGACTTCCCTTTAAAAAATGGAAAGATTTGGCAACCAATGCCTCGACCAGTATACCAGTTTCTCTCTTTAATTGTCCATAGTTTGCACTATACCCTACTGCTCTCTGATGAAGTAATGTCATGATTACATTATTTTCTTATAGTATAGTTAAGAGGGAACTTAAATATTTCTTCTACCCCAGTCCTTATAAATTTATTACAATATATCCTTCAATCTTGTTAGCTGTCAGATCCCTTAAACTGTTTGACTCTCATGCAGCCCTCCTTTTATCATTTAATTTTTAAAGAAGCTTTGGGTAACCTACTTGAATTTATGACTGTTGCTTAGACATTATTGGAGTGGAACGTGCTACTCATTGATTTTAGGTTTGGATTATCTCAGACTAGATAATGGCCATAACTTGGGGGTAATAATATTAGAAAGATGGCATCTCAGATGCCAGATTGTATCTACATGGCACCTTGTTTATGCTTGTCAACTCTATGAAGGCTTTCATTATAAAGGATGATGACAAGTGTGCCTTTCTGGTCATTTTCTCCTGGTAGTAAACACCCAATAATCTGTTCCTTATGTCCTCCCCTCTCCCCCCCCCCC
>PVKH010012849.1:0-17111 GCA_004027955.1 Chaetophractus vellerosus
TGTATCTTGTTATCTGAGAGACCCCCCTCCACGCAGGCGAGCTGCAGGCCACAACAGACCACGGCGTGAGAGTTCTAGGCAGAGGGCAGCCTGCCCTTAGAGGGATATTTGTTCTGAGACCACAGAAGACGCCTTGGAAATAATAGCTCCAAACAACCTTGCCAGCTATTAAGCTCTTGTCTCTCAGCTGCAAACCCTCCTTCCTCAGTGTACCCTGCAGGGCTGGGGTTGGGACCCCAGTGTTGCCCGCGGCTGCCAATAGGGGGTGCTAGAGCGAGGAGGGAGAAGGGACTTCCTGGGTGGGTGGGCGTCATGAGAGCTCTTCTCCGCAGCCTCAGTCAGTTCCAGTAGAAGCAGTTGGTTCCGGTTTGCAGTTTATTCCCCACACACAGCACGAGCCGAGCCTCCCCCCTTTGGAGACACCGGCACTGTCACTGGAGCCCCGTCCTCAGACGCCTGGGTCTGACCCCCTGGAGACTCAATCAGCTGAGCTGGGTCCTCCTCAGGGGACCCTTTTCAGCTCTATGGGACCCCTCCCTTCTCTGGGTAAAGTTTAATAATTCCAATTTTTCCCTTTCATTCTCCCAGCCCTAGGGGTGCAAGCTGCTTCCTGCAGTCGCCATGTCCCTGAAAACTTGGGGTTCCCTTTTCGCTTTTTCAGTTACCTGGTTAAAATGTTATAGCTAGTTAACAATTCTTCATATTATATTATAACCGCTCTCTTCAAGTCACGTGTTTCCTGACTAGACTTGACTGCTGTTCTAGACCAATGGTTCTCGAGCTCTAACATGCATCAGAATCATCCGTGGGGCTTGTGATTAAAAGAGATTGCTGGGCCCATCCCCAGAGATTGATTCAGTAGGTCTGGATGGACCCAAGGATTTGCATTTCTAGCATGTTCTCAGGTGACCCTGATGCTGCTGGCCCAGGGATCACTCTTTGAGAACCACTGCAGCCTGCCTCTAAAGTGGTTTTGTTCTAAGGTCACTATAAGAATTCTTGGAAATAGTTGCCCCAAATAAACCTATTGGCTGATGAGTTAATGACAGTTAAAAGCAATGTAGGGTGAGGTCGGGGGTGCTACCACGTGTTGCCAGCTTTCCCACAGAGTGATGGAACAAGAGGTTTCACTTAGGAACGGTACAGTAGAGGTGCATATTCATGGAATGTCATTCTGAGCTGGGAGCTGCAAGGAATTGGGTAGACTATATACCACACTGCCCCTGCCCTGGAGGACTTTGTGGACTAGGGATGGAGGGAAGAAATACATAGTCCTGAAAAGAGAGCCAAACAGTACCCAGTACAGAACCGAATGGTGGGAATGGACCGATCTGGAGGCTTGGAGGGGAGGGAGAGGAGAAAGGATGAGGAAGATGGAGAGGGCCTGGTGGACTCTGGTGTGGGAGAGCTTCCTGAAGGGTGTAGGACCTACTTCCTTTCCTAAGAAGTGCCCGTGCTTCCAGGTATGGCAAATGCTATTGCTCTCGTTTGGCACACAGTTCAATGGCGACTTCAGTCCCTTTCAGAAAACACAAAGAAATGGGGGCCCTTTAAGCAGGTGTGTGGGGTGTTTGGTTGACTTGGGGGCGTATTTGATTACAGTAACTCACTCTTGCAAGAGTGGCTGCTCACAGGAGAGCGGGCTCTGCTGAGGGGGGATCCCCTGCCCCCCACTAAAGCAGGCACCTTCGGGACAGGGAATTCAGAAACGCCCGTTCCTCTGAAAAGTTTTCCTGAAAGACACCTGCCAAGCCCCCACAAGTCTCTGCTTGGAAGGTTTGAGTAAAACGCCTTCTAAAGTCCTGTCCGTGATTTATGCGAAAACAAAACACTCGTTCTTTACCCACAATGAGAAGTATTTCAACCTTTCTCACAGTTGCGATTTTACACGCGGGACTGCTCTCCCTTTGGCAGAGTGATAAGTCAAGAAGGGAGAAGCATGTTCACTTGGAATGGCATCTGATTGTGTATTTTCAGTTGCGATCCAAAGTCCAGTTTGGATGGTAAAGCCGATTCTATCTCTTTGCCAAGTTGGGCAAGGTTTCTTGGCTGAAAGATGTTCTTTAAGGACCTGGTGTGTTGGACTGGATGTCAAGACGTTTGTATCTGGGCTCCATTGGTGCCACTGTTTGACAAAGCAAAGGCATCCTGGCTTTGCCATTTTTTTCCATTTTAATGCAGAATGACTCTCCCTGATCCCGCTTGTATGTTGTATGGCTGCATCAGAACTTTGTTTAGAAATCTTTGGAATCCTTTCTCAAAGCTGATATGTCTAAAATAATTATTGTTTAATAATGCTCCTTCTACCATTATTATTACTGTGGTGGTATTACATTTTTGGCCGTGATTATTGCACCAAAGTCTCTGTTTATTATAAAACGAGATGCCATTCTTACTCGCTCACTGGTATTCTTCCCAGACAGGCCAGGACTGTCCCAGGGAAGTTAAAAGTGAAAATAATTTATGTCACACTGCTCAGGAAACTAAATACCCAGTGGTCAAGAAATAACTCTGTCAAAGCTTCTAGGAAAATATTAACTGGGAATGTTGGTTCAGACTCACTGAGCGTGAGCGTGGGGACTGCTCTCTGCTTTTTGCTCCAGGACGGGCTCTGGACAACAGTATGCTGATTTATATTAACCCTCTCTAGGCCCACCTGAAGTTGTAAATCAATATTCTGATTTATAGTATATAAACCCAGTTTAGACCAGTCTGAAAGTATACATTGCAATTAATTCTCCATAGATGATAATGCTCTCCTAAGCCACAGTTTTGGAGAATACCGACTACTGGAATACTTCTCCATGATCAGGCTCTCTTGACAAAAAAACTACTGAAGTTTTACAAAATGTCTTGGATGCACACACAGGGCTAGACTAGTTAAGAGCATATCAGGAGTGGGTGTAGCTCAGTGGTTTGTGTGCCTGCTTCCCATAGGTCCCGGGTTCAATCCCTGATACTTCCGAAAACAAAACAAAACAACAAACAAATAAACAAAAAGCATATCAGCCAAGAGCCTACGTCCAGTAGTTTGCAGGTGGCAAATGAGTACAGCATGCGTCCAGAATGAGAAGTAGCCAGCGCTGCCCTTGGCCAGGAACCAGGGAGCAGTGCAGTAATGTGATTACGGTAATGATTCAACAAGTCATCGTCCGCTACCTTAGTTCACCATAATTAACTTTTTGGAGTTGCACAGCCTCTGTCTCTGGCTCATCAGCTGGCCCAGCTTTTGTGTCCCCAGCCTGCCACTTCTCCCTGGGCCCAGGAGCCTCTAAGTGCATTGCTAAATGAATACATTGCTGGAACAAAGATTTGGTGGTCGAATAGAGATGGCTATCTTTTGTTGTCAGACATTCAATCCCATATAGCAGTCCAATTACTCAAGCTGTTTCTATCAGTCTTATTAGGGAGACCATTGAGGCCGGCAAGAATGAGGATCACTCTGTCTTGGAAGAATGTGGTGGAACAGATTAGCGCTTTAATGAGAGGCTTTCTGAAGTCCAGATCTTTTCCATTGTGTGTGTGTGTGTGTGTGTGTGTGTGTGTAATATATCGAGATCTAGGAACCATGTTTAGGTGAGGGCCCGGAGTCACTGTTACAAAGACTGATCAAAGGACGGCTGGAAATCTGTACAATTGCTTGAAGAAATGTTATGGGTTATAAAATATTGGCATGGGTTCTGTCTGTTATGGGCTATCTGATGGAAATCTCTGGTAGGCTGGGAAAAGGAAATTGCTTATTGGCATTTATTCTGTGGGATGGATATCTTTGGAGTTTGTACTTGAACTCTTTCTTCACTGTGTTACAGGTCAAATTCTGTGCTCGGCTCTAACATTCAAGGAATGTGGGCTGCACGAGATCAGCACATGCCTTGCTCCATATTCTGCCACCCAGAAAAACATATTATAAGAGAGTGGCTCAGATCAGGGTGAATGGATGATTACAAGGAAAAGATAGCAGGGCTGGGGTCAGACTGCAGCGGTTAATATGTGGAAGTTGAAACCTGAAGTCAAAATGAGAACAGGAGTTAGGGCAGAGAAACAACTTAGGCTCTTCTAGTTATGCCCATCAAGAAAAGACGGTAATGGGTTTTAATGTTCAAAGGAACGATATCCAGATGCGACATGCCATACCTATTACTCTGGAAATGTTCCTGAACTATCAGATGCAAAGGGGTTTTATTTTAAAATAAGCAAGTCTACCCATACCTGGAAGAGTTTAAGTAAGTAGAAAAATATTTTATCATGAAAATGTCTCCTTATGGGAACTTTCAGACAGACGCCAAAGTACCCATCACTCAGCCTCGATAACTCACAGCCAATCCTGCTTCATCTGTACCCCCTCCCCTTCCAGAACAAATCTCGGACTTCACGCACTTTCATCCATTGCTGTTGCACTCTATAAAAATAGCTCTTTAGAAAAACAGCACTATCATGCCTCAAAATATTAACAATAATTTCTTTATGCTAATATTCAGATAATGAAACTTCCTAGAAGCAAAACATAAAATATTTGACCGGTATTTGGATGTATTTTTTAGTATGGCGTGTTTTAGGTAATACATACCCTTTTTCTGCTAGATAGTCTTATTCCTGATGCTGAAAGAATATTAGAATTATAATAAGGATATATTATACTTGTGTGGAATTTTGTGCTTTTCTGTGATTTTCAAGATGCTCTGTGTTTAGTCCTTTTGATCTTTATCCTCTGAGAGACAGCGTGTATGTTGGAAATAAGGAAACAAACATAACCAGGACTTGAACTTAATTTTTTTGGCCCCAGCATAGTATTCTTTCCCCTTTCTCCTTTATTCTCTCTCTCTCTTGTTCAATATGATGCTCTCTCTCAAAAAATAAAAGTCTGGGGCTCGGCTACTGACCATGCCGCTCAAACATATATGAACTTAGGAAAGTTATTCACGCCTTGGATGTCACGTTTCCTCAGCTGTAAAATGGCGAGTATAATGAGGCACCTCACAGGCGGTGACGGAATAAAGAGAGCATAAGCACAGCCCGGGAGGGGTTGCCTGCTTCACTGCGTTTCCTGTACAACCAGCGGTATGGCTGAGGCCCCCCCTTTCAAGAGGTGGAGGCTGCTTTCTCACTCCTTGACTCTGAGCTGGACTTGTGCCCTACTTTGGCAACTAGGATACAAGAGAAGTGAAGTCGTGCCATTTCCTAGCTCAGCTCTCCATAGACTTGGTGCACTTCCACCTGTTCTTTGGACCCCTGCCTCCACCATATGACAAAGCTGAGCTAGCCTTTTGGGAAGGGAGAAAACACCTAGAGGATGGCTCAACTGTCTCAGTAGAGACCATCTTAGCCCAGCTGATAGTCACTTCCCAAACATGTGAGAAAGTTTGACCAAGATCAACAGAGTTGCCTACTCAACGTTTAGCTGACCAGAGATGTCCCAGTGAATCCTGTCAAGACCAGAACAGCCCAGCTGACCCATCCATTTGTGAACGGTAATTTATGCTTATTGTTTTAAGCCAATGAGTTTGGGCATGATTTTGTTACACAGCAAGAGCTGACACACATGATAATGGGAGAGACAAAGTTAACGTTCATTACACTTGAGGGGGAATGACAGATGAAACATTGCTTCCCCTCACTTACTCCCATCCAGTCCACTTACCTTGTGTTTGTTAGACCGATCACCCCATTGAAGTGCTTTTTGCATATTACTCTCCATCGTGGAGAACTTCACAGCTCTTCTTTCCCTGCAGTATAAAGCTCAAACTCTTCAGCCTGTGTGTGTGGCTCTGCCCAGTTTGACCCTTCAACTGCCTTTCTGCTATTTTCTTCCAGTACTTTCCTACACAAATATTTCTCTTTTTTTATGAACAGATCCAGCTTTAAGCTCTTCTTTTTCCATGATTTTGCTCCTGCTTTAAGTCCCTACTTAAAATGCTCTTCCTCCTGGCCACATCTTACTCAGGGGAGCTCTGACATCCTAAAAGTCTTTCCAGATGCCCTTGAATGAATCATTTTTGCATCCTAACAATTTTTGTCTGTCTCCTATTACGACCTGATTTTCTAACTTCACCCTCTGTGGATGTACCTCCTCTCCTTGATGACAGAGATCATGGCTCATCTGTCTTCATCTGGTCGCTGTGGAAAGTGTATAAAGGTCTGTGTCCCTGCAGAGAAAGGGGAGGTCGCTGTGGCATGGGCTAAGTGCAGGGAGGCCTCCTAGGCAAGGAGAGAACTCCCGTGGGGTTCAGAAGACTGAGCAGAACTTGGAAAAGCAGGAAGAGGTAGAGGGAGGGCATGTGCATGATCAAACGTTTTTGAGGTAGGAGTTGGAATAGTGGGTGGGTCAGTTAGGACAGAGCAGGTTGCCTTCTAGTAACAACAGAGTCTGTACCTTATTCGTGTTCTGTGGTCATCACACATCAGCAGGGGCGAGTCCCTGTTCCCTTAAAGAGCGAGGCCAGGGGCTCTGCCACCATTTGGAGGGTTACAGGTCTTTGTGACAAGGGGAGGATGGGATGAGAATGAGGTATTGGCTTTTAAATGCTCACACCCAGAGGTGACATGTGTCATTTCTGTCTTCTCAGAATTCATTGGTCAAGGGAAATGGCGTTGCCACACAGAGCTTACTGAGTGCTTACAAGGAAAGGTTTAACAGATATTAGCGACCAGTTGTAATTAATAGTCCTCAGAGAGGGGCGACCTGAAGGAAACTGGCCTAATTTTAGGAAGGTTACGCATCAAGAAGTGACAAGAAGGTAGGTTGGGTAGGTAAGGTGGGAGACACGAGAAGACTTGTGGAACCTGACCTTGATATTAGTCAACTGAGAACCATTGTAGGTTCTTGAGCAGAGAAAGGGCCTGATGCCAAGGAGTGTTCTAGTACGAAGAGCCTTAATATTGCAGAAAGAGTGGAGGGGAGTGACTGCTGTTATGCTGGGTGGTAATGGGGGCTGAACTAGGGTGGGTATGAATCTGATAAGGAAGAGGAGACAACAATATTTCACGAGGGATTGAAATAGGAGATCAAGATCTGGAAGAAAGATGTCTCAAATATGTGCAGCCCTTTTCCTAAAAGGTAGGAAGGAAATGAGGAGAAGAAGGTACAAGTTAATTTGTCAAGCAACAGAAAGGACCCTATTCAAGTCTGAGTATTGTGGGTGTGCTCACAGAGGAAAGCAAATAGTCTCCTTTGGATTGTACCAACACCCTGCTCATTTTTAAATAAGATAAAACCACAAGTACTAACAAGTAGAGAATTCTGCTTTTTACTGAGAAATGCAAAGCCATTGGTGCCTGCTTTCTTTTGTAAAAAAAACAAAAAACAAAAACACACACCAAGAATTGGAAAGGTCATCCAAGATAGGAATTAATGGAGGCGGAGGCAAATCAATGTTTAACTTGGAAATATTTTTCAGTTAATCATCTCTGACCACTCACACTCAGAGGGCACTCCTAAAGGGCTGGCAAACTTGAACAGGCAGTACTAGGCTTCTACTAAAATAGCCAGATACCAGGATCTGTGCGATTGGAAACCTGTGATCCACTCTAGATTTAACTCAAAATGGTCAGAGGAAATCTTCTTCTACAAATACATACCTAGGGATATTTTGACTTGGAGATTTTGGTCTGCTTGTTTGAGAGTTATGAAGCTGTAGGGCTTTCCTTGTTTAGGATTATCATGAACACTTGGGACTTATACCTGGTAGGAAATTTGTTGAAAGGAGTGGGAAATAGTCTTAGAATCTCTCTTATGGCTTTCTTTTCCTGTTTTCATTTCTCATCTACTTGAGTCTATGAAATACTACAAAATAAGGTTTTACCTAACCGAAGGCTTTTTTGGATTATTTTATTATAAGGAGTCAATTTTAAAGAAAGTTATGGAAACCTTATAGTGGGGCCAGTATTTGCCCCACCCAGCAAATAGACATTTTTATTCTTGTCTCCATTTTAATGCTTTTGTAGATGGTCAGTGATGAGGAAACTCTATGATTTTGACAGGCTTTGTTCATTCTTCTGTTTGGGTGAAATAATGATCTGTCAAACAAAAGGAGTAACTCCTTTGGCCTTTGAATGTAATGTACCCATTACATTCATGTAAAGCTGAGTGAGTAAAGAGATTCTTAATCAAAGCGTCACCCTTGACTTAAGGCCATTGTGCTCATGAATTGGCTGAGCATATGGAGTGCTGTGCCCTGACTCCCAGCTCCGGAGAGCTTCCCATACCGCGGACATTGCTTTACAAGTAGACAGTCAAGCAACTGGTGCAAAACTGGGAATATTTTAGGAGCCCAAAGATGCATTTTTCTTATGAGACCTCATCTTTCTAATATTTCTACTCTGGATACATGAAACAGCTTGGAAAAAGTCAGCAGTGAATTTAATAATTCAAAGCTGCATTTGAATTATTAGGGAAATCTTAATTTTGGCATTGGTTTGGCATTTCGAGAACTTGAAAAAATCTGATTTTGCATGCTTATGAGGAATTCACATGGGCTAGACGGATTTGACGGGAAATATGAAAAACGCCAGATTTACATGTGTCTCCTTTTTCATTCCAAAGAACAAATTATATACCTTTCAGACGCATCTCTCATATTGAATGGACAGCAAGGTCCTGATGGAATATTTTTTTAAAAACCCTTTCCTAAGTATGGCCTTGAATCTTTAATCTGTGCAATGCAAATAAATGCCACTTTATATTTTTATTGTTAACTCTTCTATTTTTCGGGGCCTGGGGTTTTTCTTCTCGCCTTATATACCTCCTTTGACCATCATCTTGGTTCGTCAGTGTTGTGATAGTTGTGGGGCCGTGATAAAACCCAGTGAGACTCCTGGTAGAAGTCTGGCCGTGAGTTTATCTGCCACAATAACAGATGGGTTTCCTCCTATGCAGGAATTGGTGTCTCATTCAGACTCTCCTGAACAGAGGACAGATGGTCAGGACTTTGCCTTACCTATCAGTTAGCTCTTGTTGCATAACAAGCCACGCTCAACTCTGTGGCCTAAAAATAATAAGAATTATTGCTCTTGGCTCAGCCGGATGGTTCTTCTGTTCGTGGCCTGGCCATCGTGCATCTCCAGCCAGCTGTGGGGCTGGGAGGGGCTCCCTCTCATGCTTGAAGGTGGGCTGTCTGTAGCTCCGTCCAGGACCTTATGGTGTAGCGGGGATCTCATCCGTGCAGCATCTCAGCCTCCGGAGGCTCACTTGTGCTTGTTCACATGATGATGATGGGTCTGAGAGAAAGAAGGAAGCAGTAAGATACAGGGTTTTGAAAAGTCTTGGGATGGCATTCTGATTCCACCCCGACCATGCTAGCTCTACAGCCTCGGGTGAGTTATTTAGCATATGTAAGCCACGGTTGTTTTCCATATATGCCATTCAGGCAGTAACGCCTGCCATGCTAATGTATTTAACCTAAAGAAGATGAGCCCCAAAGAGCCCCAATGGCACAGAAGTGGCTCAAGCAATTGGGCGCTTGCCTCCCACATGGGAGGTCCCGGGTTCGGTTCCCAGTGCCGTCTGAGGAAGGCAAAGGAGCTACCTGCGGTGGGGAAGGGAATAAAAAAATATCACTCAGAGTTGCATCATCAGTATGGCAACCACTGGCCACAGGTGCACTTGACATGAGCCTAGTGTGACTCATGAACCAGATTTTTTAGTTGTATTAATTTCAATTAATTAAAATTAAAATTTAAAATCTGCTTGGTTCAGTTATTGGAAATGGTTAAGACTGTTTGGAACAACCTGGATATATAAATTTACATTTTTAACTGTCGATTTTTCTGAAATCTAAATACAGATCACTTGTTTCTGATGAAAATATAGCATCTGGTCTGTAATATAAAATACACTCTGGATTTCAGAGACTTAGTATGAAGAAATAATGTAAAGCATCTCAATAATTGCATATATCGACTACATGTTA
Source organism: Chaetophractus vellerosus (assembly GCA_004027955.1). NCBI lineage: Eukaryota > Metazoa > Chordata > Mammalia > Cingulata > Chlamyphoridae > Chaetophractus > Chaetophractus vellerosus. The sequence goes on from PVKH010012849.1 coordinate 9,906, forward strand.
GATGATAATGATTTGGACATATTGGGTTAAATAAAATATATTGTTATATTAATTTCACTTATTTCTCTTTACATTTTAAAAATGTAACTAACAAAATTATTTAAAATTACATAAATGGCTCAAAATTATATTTCTGTTGGATAGTGCTTTTAATAAGCTATAAATTCCATGACTAGGTTGCAATATTTGTGAGAATAGGGGTTATATCAACTTGATTCACCATCATTTATCCAGGGCCTGGCCCAGTGACTGGCCCAAAGTAGGAGCTTGATAAATAGTCTTCAAATGCATAAATATTTAAGTAAATTGAAATATTTATTAAATTCACATTGCGTTGTTTTTGTGTTGCCTCTAAAATGAGGTAAGGCATGACATGATACAACCCAATATATTAGGATGTGATACACTTTCATTCTATGAGTAGATTGGTAGCCCTTTTCCATTTGACAGACTGCTAGGATTTTAATACAACATCTCAATACAATGCACACCAACGCAGACAAGACAAGCAACTCTTCATTAGATTGCAAGATCTAAATCCTGTTGCCAGATTCTAATTAGCACTAAGGGAAGCAGGCAGGACTGGTTATACCAGTGTCTACACATTGGACCTCATCACTTTGTTTTTTAAAAAATTCACTCAAAAGTCTAATTAGAACAATCCCTACTTCAGTAGACTTTCTTGTTTGCCAATTGGAGAGCTTTTTATGCATGTGGATATTCCACACCTTGGAGTGAGAATTTGCCTGTTGGGAAGTAACATGCTTTCTTGGAGAATGAATTGTCACCTCACATTTTCCACCTCACATTGCCTTCGAGGAAATATGTTTATTTTTAGTGAATTCAATAAACCCGAGAGGGGATAAGAGATCAATTCTACTAACTAGTAGGTTCCACTTTCTTTCATTTTGTGTGAAGTAGGAGAATATTCTCTTGATAATAAACCTATCAGGTTTCTGAGATCTCTGGAGCTCCTCTTACAAGGAAAAGTATATCTGTGTGCAAATTATATGTGTCATATATGCATATGTGTTTCTGTTTCCATGGGAAATATTTTTTTGGTCACATGTAAAATTTAACATTTGAAAAGTGAACTTTTGTTTCATGGAATTAAAGTGGAGAAGGTCATTTCTTTGGAAATGAATGGCAACTTATCATTTTCCTCCTCTTCTTACTGATGGAAATTGTGAGGATTCCAATGTTTTCCCTTGAGAGATTATCTTCCGTTGGCCGCCATCCTAAGTTCTGAGATGTTTATTCTAGAGGCAATTTAAACAAAAGAGAGGAAATGCCGCGGACTAGGGTCTCCGTGTAATCAAAATGAGCAAGGCTTCATAACGAATCAAAGGAGGGGAAGATGGTATTGTGGTTTTGGAGGTGGACTGACACCTCTGGGGACTGGACTCTGTTGCAGAAGCCAGGATAAAAGAAAAGCTCATTATGGTCAACCTGGGTCCATTTTAGTATATGTGTTTTCCCCTTTCCTCCTTTTTATGGTATGGCCACCCTGGGAAGAAAGAAGGCCGGAGAATTGTGTACAAAAGAACGTTTTCTTCCACCCTGCTGGTGCTGTTCAGTGCATTAAGTTTCTGCAATGTAACCAAAATGAAAAAGAAAACATAGGACTGTCAGTGTAAAAAAATGATTCAGGCAAGACTCATCAATGGATGCTAAATCCAGATCGAGGTGAAGGTTCAATGAAGAACAGGATACTTGCATAATCTCAAAGTGTGCAAAAGTACAAAAAGAAAAGTAGTTAACTACACAGGGCAGACGTGGGCCAGCTTCTTAATCAAGTGATAAAATTCAACCTCACCAGAAAGGCACAAACGGATATGATGTGTGTCCCTTGATCGGATGCTCTCAGAAGAACACGTGATTTTGCAGTACTCCAGCCCAAAATGCCATACGTGAATCTAATCACGAGGAAATAACAGAAACCCAAATTGGGGGACATTCTATAAAATAAATGAAAGATTGAGGGATTGCTCCCAGACTAAAGGAGACCAAAGAGAGATGAGAACTGAGTGCAATGTGGGATCCCAAATGGAATCATTTACTAGGAAAAAGAAGTTATAAAGATCATTATTGGGGACACATGGTGAAATTTGTCATATGGGCTGTAGATTAGATAAACATACTACATCAGTGTTAAATCTTTAAATTTGATAACTGTTCTGTGATATTTAAGATATTATCCTTGTTATTAGGAAATAGACATGGAGGTATTTTGAAAATAAAGGGACATGATACACATAGCTGACATACTGTCACATGGCTCAGAAATAATTATACTAATGATTAATAATTAAATAATTTTCTGTATCTAGCTGTATATTTTTGGAGAAGGGGTATTAAGCAAATGTGGCAAAATATTAAAAATTGGTGCTTTTACCTGGGTAAAGGGTATTTGGGAATTCTTTGTCAGTATCTTGCAACTTTTCTCTAAATTTGAAATAATTTCACAATAAAAGATTTTGAAAAAATAAAACAAACAAGCCTCTTTCTCCCACATGTATCAATTGGTGGAAAGGTTTTAAGGGAGCAGAAATTAGATTACAAAAAGTCTGTCTATTGGAAGAAAAATATGAAGATTGGCCATGAAAGCACCTTCTCATAAATCAAGGTTGTTAGAAACAGCCTTTTTAAAATGACAGCCTCCAGAAATTCTGTGTCCATCAGGGTAATCCCATTAAAGGAATAGCAGATGGCTGCAAAGCTGTGAGAGACCCGGGTGGGGGGTGACGAAGCCCTGGTTAGACGGCTTGATTTACTGGCTGGATTAACCCACTTGTTACCGGGGACCCGCAGAGCTGCAGTCTGGGTCAATTCTGTGTGCAGTGTGCCATCCCTCCAGAGGGAAAGGCAGTGATGAGATTAAACCCAGAGAGGAGACACTCACCCTCCTTTAAGCCTGCATTGCCGGGGTCGGGAGTTGGCCGTGCATCTTCTTTTAGCGGACGGGAATATCTGCAGGGGCTGGGTTCTTGTGAAACACGTGGAAGGAAAGTCGGGCCTTCATGCCAGCTCTCTCCCAGATAGTATTCCCTGGTGCAGGATTTCAAGTGTACAAGCTTGCTTTTCCTGCAGACTTAAGGTGAAGGCAAAGCACCCATATTTGCTATGGACAAGAGCCTTCTAGAAAGGGTAGGGTAGGGTAGGGCTTGCCAACCGGCCCATTAAAGTGAGAGAGAATGAAGCTGTTGTTTAGCCAGTCTAGGGAAAATCTCAGTGGGATCCCCTTTAATGAACACCTGTAATCTGGTGTTACACCAACACACAGTTAACTCTTTACACAGACCTTTGCAATGTTCTAGGAAGTACCCCGTGGAGTTGCATAGGAGGGAAAATTCAGCCCTTTATTACTTAATCACATCACTCAATGTTAGAGGTTTTCATTATCTCATAAAATGCTTTCCAGGGGTAGGGAAAGGTGGTTTGGAAGAAATTTTATTGACTCGCCTTGTTTCCAATTTTGTGAGCTTTCAAACAAGAATACTTGTTCCTTCTTTTAATTTGTTATTTCTTAAGCATGACTTTTGGGCAGGGTTGATTCATTTTCAAGGCTTCTTTGTTTTGTTGTAATATTCATATGACTTAAGAATGATTTTCCTGTAAGTGTAATGGCATATGGCTATAAATAATCAACATGTATTTGATTACATCAGTAATTGTTTCAGAGTGTCACAGATCAAAACCATAACATAAGATGGAGCCAGTTTTCAAAGCCACTGCTTTAAAAGAAGAATGAGGTCTTCAGACTAAGCCTTCTAGCTTTCAAAGTGCTGTGCGGAATTTCAACCTCATGATCTCTTATCAACTCTGAAAGGGGACACCTTTGTTGTCTTTGCTTAGCAACAGTTTTTCAAAGTTTCCATTTTTATTTCAAGGGATAGCAAAAGATCACATTTTTTTCCACATGATATAATTATTTTATGGGGTGGGGAGGTGGTTATCCTTTCAATCACAAAACCCTATACTTTTTCATTTGGTACCCAAGTAAAGGAAGGAAAAAGACAGAGGAAGGGATTTCTCCCCCTCCCCCTACTTACAGTAAAGAGAAGAGGCCACTGATATACCGAAGCACAGCTTTGGGCTGTTTAGTAGGAGTTAGTTTTCCATGAACATGACTTACTTGGCAGAGTAATATGGGCCTAAGGTTTCTAATTTAACTGTCTTAAAAAAATTCCACGGCTTAGAACACAAAATGGGTGTGGGATTTTAAAGGCATAATTGCAGTGGAGTCAAAAGCTATTTGGAAGCTCAGCAATTACAACGTATTACTGAGATCTCTTTCTGAGCAGAGAGATGCTGGGGTCTCTTTGAGAAGTGCCCACTGGAGAGGAAGCAGGAGGTTTCCTTTCAGTGCAGGGTGAACTGGGACAAACATTGTGAGCCCTTGGGGGGGGGGGGGCTGCCCTCCAACTGGGTTTTTTTTTGGCCTGGATTGTGACTTTTTTGGTGAGAGCACTCTTGGGCTACTTGTCCATAGCTGGTGGGGTATTTTGAGATATGGGTTTTATTTATTTATTTTAGGTTGGGTGATTTCTACGTTTCTTTCAGTCTTAAGAGACTGGGGTTCCAAGTGGCGTCCACAGTGTAGCAGAAACAAGTACCAACAGAGAAACGAGAAGGGGACAGAGGTTTTCTCCTTGTCAGCCATTTCTTCTCAGTGCAGTAACAAAAAAGGAGAGATTTTTTTTCCTTCTCTGTCTCCTTCATGTTCTGGCAGCTGGACAACTTTCCCTTGGACCCCAAAGCTTTAAGACTGGCCCTGCAGTTCCCCAACGTGGCAGACTGATTTTGGTTAAAGAATCCAGTGAAACTCCCCTGGGAAAACTAGGGCCACCAACCCCCCCGCCAAAGCTGACTATTTACATGGCTGCTCTGCACATGTGAGGTCCCCCCCACTCCCATTCTTTTAATTGCACTAAGCTCTGGCTCTATTTTAAACTATGTCCAGTCACTGACCGTATTCAGGAAAAAGCAGGTATTTATCTCATTCCGTGAGGTGCTGATTGGTTGTAAAATGTTCTTGTAAAATCTCTTCTTGCTGTTAGCCTCATTTGTATGAGGGAAAAGTATTTGGAATTTGCCAAGATTGCTGAACCGGGGGCAGAGCAGTCACTTGTACAGCCTCGTGGTTACCTGAGAGGCGTGAGCCTCTGAGGACCCTGGAAACCTGGTGTGATCCTCTGGCTCTGGGTGACTCGGCAACTCGAAATGCTCAAGCGCATTCGGGGCTTTTCCTGCCTCACGCGTCTCCCAGAAGGCAGATAACGAGACTTCTCTTTGTAACCTAATATGAAATGTATCAACTTATACACCAAGAATTCAGCCTAAAAGCTAAGCTGACATCTTTCTGGACTGACTCAAAGCCAAGTTTTGGCTGTTTTCTCCTTGGAGATGAAGAACTTTGATCTAACAGCACTGCATATGTTACTCAGCCATCCCAAGGGGCGGGTCTCCGTGCCTTTAACCATCTCTCTCCCCTGTTCTTCTCCAAATCTGTGGCTGCCTTTTCTTTTTCTCTTCTCTGGGTAACATACTCTTCAGATGCCTGTGACTTGCCTTTTTACATGCAAAATTTTGCACCGCTTCTGCTGATCATTCCAGTTACCTTCTTTCCCCATGTGCCACCTGCATCTCTTTCAGCCAGGCCACAGTTTGCCTGCGGCGGGCACAGCCCTGGTATCAGAGAAGCCATACAAAGGAAACGGGAAACAAACGGATCGGGCATATTCAGCTGTGTTTTTGTCTAGAACGTAGATCAGACTAAAAGTAAGTACGTATTCAAGAAACTAATTTTGCATAAATAAAATTTCATTCATATGCCATTTTCCTTGCTCATACCATTTTATTAATAATAACAACAATAATAAAGTTCTTACTGGAATCTTCTGAAATTTAAAAACCACCCCTTTCATGTCCTCAGAATAGTGGAATGCATCATATTAGCGAAATTCCATGAATTAAACCATTCTCTTGGGGTAAAGGATTGGCAGTTTGGTTGATCTCCCCATGACTGGTTTTACCCAGAAGCTATTGTGCTCCCCAAAGCAGCCCTGATAAGGAGAGATCACTCCTAAAATGCCATGGGTCCTTTCAGTTAGGACTAGGATGGGTGTAACTCATTTACTTCCTGAAGCTGTATCAGTTACAAATATGTGGAAACAGAGAAGATTAAGCTATTATGGAGAATTTTCTTCTCAATAATTCATATTATTTTTCCTGGGTAGAACTGTTCATTTTCCTTCCTCTCACATACAAACTAAATTCTGTGGGTTCATTACATTTCTTCTGGATGTCAGCGTTCTGACCATGATACTAGGTTCTGGGAACAGGCTGAGTTTTTGGTGTTCCATGAATAGGATGTCATAAAAATTCCAAGAGCCAACTCTTTGCCCTTTATTTTGGGCACACGTTTCACCAATAGTGATTTTCTATTTTTCAACTCTTCAGGGAAGATAACTTGCAATCTGAGCTGAGTATTGCATAGCTCTGAATGAAGTGAATCAAGGTCATCCTTCCCAATCATACTTTAGTAAAAATCATCCTACTCTTAAAATCCCAGATTGTAAGTCAATGAAAATTTAGGTTTTGCCACCTTAGTGATAAGCTTTTTTCTCCCTCTTGGATGCTTTGCCATTGATCTAACTTTTCTGCAGGATTTGCTTTTCCATCCCTCTTGTTAAAGGCAGAGTCATCTTGCCCAGCATAGGAAATGATCTTGCGAGGGTCTAAGACAGAGGGGCTGATGTCGTTCAAGGCTTTCTGGTGCAGGGAGCCTGCCTCACCATTTGACTAAACAAACTCTCCCTTGCCAAACAACTCATCTTAGGCCTTGGGTCACTCTTCTCCTATCATTTCTCTAGCAGTAACATAGGGGCCTGAGCTTGGGTCTGGGATTCTTGTTCAATGCCCACCACTTCATACCCATGCCCAGCTTTCTGGAGGGTATACCAGTCAGTCCCTGGCTTTTCATGGTAAAATGACCTCAACCTCAACCCTCTCCTTTTACTTCTTCATCTGCTTTCCCTTTCTGAAGGACGATCTTAGCTAGAATGATAATTTGATAATTGTTAAGGCTGTCATTGCTACAATCTGAGTGTCTTAGCAGAGAGGAGTGGGAGGGTAGATTTTAATCACTCAGGTATTTTTTGGGTGCCTACTGAACACAGCCACTGAGGACAACTGAGGTTGAAT
>PVKH010012850.1:0-17097 GCA_004027955.1 Chaetophractus vellerosus
TCAGGGAGAGAGGACCTCTGCTTCCCACAGCCAGCCTGACACCTCTTCTCATGTTTTTGGGTGGACTCCAGGCTGAAAGATGTAATGTGTGGGAATTTCAAGAAAAACACAACTGTATTTTGTTAATCAGGTGAGAGTGTCTACAAGAAGCCCTTCAAAGTTCTCATTCAAATCACCCTTTCTCACAACTCCACATCTCAATCAATTTTAAGGCCTTGTATATGAAACAAAATTAAGTCAAAGACCCAGAAACCTTTTTTTACCTTTCTAAGTTAGTGACCACATGAATTTTGTTTTACACCTTATGGAAAACGTTGTGATGATACTTCTGGTAAACAGGAGGTTGGTAACAAATAAGAAATGCCCCCTTTCAAACAGGCAAGTTAGAGGATACTGCCAGCCTGTTAGTACCTCTATATCATGGAGAATCTGGTATGTTGGAGGGCTCTGGCTTGACACAGCAAGAGAGCATCTCACTGCCAGGACAAACACTTGCCACAGGAAATTTAGGCTTTTTAAAACTCTCCTGTGCTATCTCTGACCCAAATTTTAGCGCCAGTTTTTCCATTTCACTTTTTATGGACTGAAGACTATATAGGAACCAGTGTCCACAGGCAGGTGCTATATTCCTTAAACTTGCTGCCATCTGTCCTCAATTTCTTCATTCATGACACTGGAGAGGTGGAGGACATAAATGTCCCTTAAAAGACCAAAATTTCCAATCCTTTTTAAAAAACATTCCTGCCTTCACCCCCAATGGCACAGGCAAAGATGCTTATTTCCCCATGGATGAGAGAGGCTCCTTCATCTTCTTGGTCATGGATGGGATGAGGTGCTTGTGGATATCACACACTTGGTCACACAGCTCTCCAGCTGTCGCTTCACCTGAAGCTCCTTTCCCTTCATCTGTGGAGTCTTTGGCTTTGTCATTGCAACGCTGGTGCCTCGGGCCAGGGGGTCCTGGAACTTCTCCACCTTGCTGGTCACCAGGGCCTGGACTTGAGCCAGAGGTACATGGCAGCCTCCATGCACTGATGTACCTGCTGCATGGACTCCTGGATGTCCTTACAACAGCTTGCCAGCACCAGAATACGATCCCCTGCATCTTTGGGATGTTCTTCTCCAGACTCTTCACCATGATGTCCACCGCCTCCTGCGGGTGGCGCTGTTGAGGTTCCACCATTGCTACCCCACGCATCGCCCTCCTGTGCTGGACCCCACATGGACTCAGGCACTGGCATATATATGTTTTACTTTCTTGTGTATTTTTCAATAGTTGCCTAAAAAAGCACTATAGTGAGTTGTGAATCTCCAAAGCAGTATTAAGAGGGATATTAGCTGGGATGTCAGTTCAGTATGAAGCATTTCTCAAATCTACTTGACCTTGGACCCCATTTTTCATGTTGTGTCTCTCAGGAGTGGACATTTTGGGACATCCCAGTCTACAAAAACTCATTTGGTCATTAGATCTATCAAATAATAAATCCTCAAGAAATAAGCTGTACTTATTGAATGTAGAAGTCATAGTGGAATAGTATGGAGGGTCGCTAGAGTTATTTATTAAAGACCTATATAAATACCTTACTAAGCCAATACCTGTTTGCCTGGTTCTGTTCAGTCTCACAGTTCATAAAATGCTTGCTCTCATCTCAACTTTTGTGTGGGCCTCATTTCCTTCTTCTTACTTCTCTCAACCATTCTTTTGAAAGAGTCAACCTTCTCCATTCAGCTAAGAATGGTTGCTCATATTAGTAGATGGCCTCCAAAATCTTCTCCTTGCTACTTAAACTTCAAATATTTCAAACTACTTTTTATGACATTTGCAAAGGATGACTATATATATTCAGCAGAGAAAGGGTAACCACCAAAGTAAACCAAATAATTTCTTTTTTTATAGTCTCAAATGTAACAACAACCATATCAGAATGCGATAAAGATATCAAGCTTGATGTGTAATACTTTATTTCCTGTACTCGTGAAGTTGGTAAGCTATTTGCCATTCATTTCCATTTATTTATTTGCCATTCATTGTATTTATTTCCCAATCATGTATTCCCAAATTCCTCATTTTAAATGTGAAATTTCTAGGAATATTAGGAGTGAATAAGCAGTTTATAAAAGATAATTTTTATTGTTGTGAATAGTACAAGGTAGGAATTGAAAGGTGTTTCTCATGTGGTTTCCATTGTTCTTGCACCATTTGTTGAAAAAGATCTTCATTTTCCTCTTTTGAATAGCCTTGATGCCTGTGTCCTAAAAGTCGATTGAACAACTAGCAAGATGGCAGCAGAGTAAGGAGCTCCTAGAGTCAGCTCGTGCTATAGGGTGGTTAGTAATCACCCTTAGCTATCTAAAGCACCTGTTTGGGGGCCCCAGGAGACCATAAGAGCATCCTGCAACATCCTTGAAAGAATGGAAGGAGGAACCTCCCCATCTGCAGAGAAGATTTGTAAGTAGAGCACTCCACACCCCAGAAGCTGGTACCCATCTTCCACTGGAGGCACAAGCCGCCTCAGGAACTATTCTGTGGCTGGAATTGGAAGCTCCATTTCCCCAAAACAGGGGAGGAAGAGACATTTGCCCACTGATTTCAGCTACTGATTAGTAAATTTGGCTGGCTAAAGTATAACCCTAAGAACAGCTGAAGTTTGAACTTGTCCAAGTTGGAAAGAGGCCAGTAGCTGCCATCTTAATTCAGCATCTGACATGAGGGGAAGCGGGGCTGACTGAAAATCACAGTGATGGTAGGGACTGGTTTCTTACACCCAGATCAGCCTGCAGACCTACCTAGGCTTCGGCTCCACTCTAGCAGGGAAGAAGCTGGTGGGCCCTGCATCAGCCTCTACGGGTAACTGAAGGCATATTTGGCTGGCACAGACTGAATAGTTGTAAGTCTACTGGGGCAACTGCGGTCATTTTGGATCCACATGGCATAGATTGCTGCCCATACCTGCAGATCTGTCCCTGTACCAGGCAGGGGAGAAAGGGACATGAAGCTTCATCAGTCTCTCTGGGCAACTACAGTCTAGGCCTGCACGACTTGAATTATTACACACGGCTGCGGCTCTGTCCCAACCCCTGGCAAAAGAGAAAGTTGGGAGAAGCTTCATCAGTCCCTGGGGCAATGAGGGCAGCTTGAGCCTCCACAACTTACAGCACTAACTACATCCTTGGCTCCTACTACACAATGAGCAAGGGAGAAAGGGCAAGAAAGCCCTAACCTAAAGAGAGAAACTGCACCCAGAATAAATACATCTGGTAATCCAGATGCCAAGACACAAACAAAAAATTACAATACACACCAAGAAAAAGTAAGATATGGCCCAGTTAAAGGAACAAGTTAAGCCTCCAGATGACATAAAGGAGTTGAGACAACTAATCATGGCTATTCAAAAGAATCTCCTTAATAAATTCAATGAGATGGATGAAGAGATTAAGGATATTAAAAAGACATTGGACTAGCACAAAGAAGAATTTGAAAGCATACGTAGAAAAATAGCAGATCTTATGGAAATGAAAGGCTCAATAAATGAAATTAAAAATACACTGGAATCATATAATAGTAGATTTGAGAAGGCAGAAGAAAGGATTGGTGAGCTTGAAGAAATGACTCTGAAAGCTAACATACAAAAGAATAGATGAAGGAAAGGATGGAAAAATTTGAACAAGGGCTCAGGGAACTAAACAACAGCAAGTGATGTGCAAACATATGTGTCATGGGAGTCCCAGAAGGAGAAGAGAAGGTAAAAGGGGCAGAAGGAATATTTGAAGAAATCATGGTAGAAAACTTCCCAACCCTATTGAAGGGCATAGATATCCATGTTCAAGAAGCACAATGTACTCTTATCTGAATAAATCCGAATAGACCAACTCTGAGACACATATTAATCAGAATGTCAAATGCCAAAGGGATACCCAATAAGATTAAATGTCGATTTTTCATTAGAAACCATGGAGGCAAGAAGACAGTGTGTGGCAGTTTGGCATTGTTTATCAATTCCAAGAATAGATATTGGATTATGTTTGTAAACTGGTCTGTACATGGATGTGATTAAATTATGATTAGGACTTTGACTGGGCCACCTCAAGGGGATGGGGACTCACAAGAAAACTACACAGCAGAGAAGAGAGTGAGAGTTTTGAGCTGGAGACCGGGAAGTGAACACACAGGAGAAAAACACAGAGGAGTAGAGATGGCTCCTTAGACATGGTAGAAGCCCGAGAGAGAGAGAGAGAGAGAGAGAGAGAGAGAGAGAGAGAGAGAGAGAGAGAGAGAGGGACAGAGTCATTCACCTGATAGTCTACATCTGGCCTTATGGAGCAAGCACAGCAGCTGAGCCTGGAGAGAAATGGAGACCCGGGAAGAGTGGAACCCAAGAAGCCTGAACTATTGGCAAATGTTGGCAGCCATCTTGCCCCAACATGTGGCAATAGACTTTGGTGAGGGAAGTAACTTACACTTTATGGCCTGGTAACTGTAAGCTTATACCCTAAATAAATGCTCTTTATGAAAGCCAACAGATTTCTGGCATTTTGCATCAGTGCCCCTTTGGCTGATTAATACACAGTGGCATGATATATTTAAGAAACTGCAAGAAAAAAACTTCCAGCCAAGAATCTTATACCTGACAAGATTGTCTTTCAAAAATGAGGGTGAGTTTAGACTATTCACAGGTAAACAAAAACTGAGAGAGTTTGTAACCCAGAAACCAGTTTTTCAGGAAATACTAAAGAGTGTGTTACAACCTGAAAAGAAAAGACAGGAGAGAGAGGCCTGGAAGAGAGTCTAGAAATGAAGATCATATCAATAAAAGTAACTAAAAGTGTCAAAAGAGTGGTGAAAATAAAATATGACAGATAAAAACCAAATATTTGGGAATAAACTTAAATAATGATGTAAAGCACTTGTATTCAGAAAACTACAACTCATTGTTAAAAAATTTTTAAAAGACTTAAATAATTGGAAGAACGTTCCATGCTCTTGGATTGGAAGACTAATATATCTCAAAATGGATCAAAAACCTAAATATAAAAGCAAGAACCATAAAGCTTCTAGAAGAAAATGTAGGAAAATATCTTCAAGACCTGCTGGTAGATGGTAGATTCTTAAAGGAGATAAGAGGAGGACTGAAATGGACTACTGATGTTTAATGTATGTAGAAGTTTTAATTAACTTTAGTAATTCCATAGTGTGGAAATGTACAGATTTGATGGTAACACATAACAGTGACTAACAGCTAGTTTATAAATGAGAATGTGGCTGAAAATGGTAGTCTAAGGATGTAAATGCCATTTGACAGAAAAGCTAGAGAATAATCTAGGGACTGAATAGCACAGTAAACCCAGAGGTGGATAAGAATTGTGGTTGATGGTACACATTCAAGAGTGTCCTTTGTGAGCTAGAGCAGATGTACATCACTATTGCAGGGTGGTAGGAATGTGGAGAAGCATGGGAAAAACACAACTGGAGTGACCTAGGGACTGTGGTTAACAGTAATAATATAATATTTATGCATCTATGCTAAAGACATACTGTGTTGATAATGGGGGAGTATGGAAAAAGTGTGCCAAATGTATGCTATGGACCTGGTAATAATCTGATGATATTATCTCATAATCTGTAACAAATGTTCCACTGCGGTGTAGTGTGTTGATAGAGGAGTGTTGTTTGGGAATTCTGCACATGTGCATGATTGTTTTGTAAGTTTACAACTTCTATCATAAAGATATATTTTAAAAATAATAATAGGGTGGGTTGGGGGAAAACACGCCAAATATAAGATAAGAACTATAGTAAGATTTTGACAATATTCTTTCATAATTTGTAACAAATATCTCACAACAATGCAAGGTGTTAGTGGTGGGTTGATTATGGGACCCCTGTATGATGTTATGCATGTTTGCTTTGTAAGTTCACAACTTTTACTATACACTTTTTGTTTATGTCTGTTCTTGTATAAATGATATAAAAATAATAATAGGGTGGGTTGAGGGAAAAATACTTTGGTTAGTAGTACTATTTTAGGGATGCTCTTTAATCATCAATTAAAAATGTTTCACAACAATACAAGGTATTGTTGGTAGTGTGGTCTGAGAGCCCTGTTTCATGTTATGTGTTTGTTTTGTAAGTTCAGAACTATTACTATACACTTATTGTTTATGTATGCTTATGTATGACTGATATACTTCAATAAAATAAAAAATTAATGTTAAACCCTATTCTTAATGGACTCTTTCTAAGAAAATGTTTCTTAATGAAGAAAACATTGCATTTGAAAGGGAGGATTTATTATGAATCCAATGAATGCTTATGACTCTCAACTTTTGGTACAGATGTGAATTCTAAAATATTTTGACAATTTAAAAAAATTATGGCAAGTAACAACTGAGAAAAGTTGATTATTTATATGAGATGGGAGAAAGAAAATTCCTCAAGTGGTTCCCATTCTTTCATGCCAATCAGGATATCCACGTGTAAACAGCATGTGTCTGGGGAAGAGAGGAAAGAAGGAGAAATGATGAGAAAAGTAAAGAAAATATTCTCAAATTTGGGTTGTGCACCAAGGATGAAAACATGAGCATATGTGAGCTTCTACCCAGGCTGTCAGAAATCTGGAAAGTAAGATTGAGGCCCCATTAAGAATTTGGCCTGAGATGTAATGTTATCTAACACTTGCAGACAATATGTAACTTGCAAATTTTAGCCCTACAGCTGTGAAGACACCTGCCAGTACCCTCCAACGCCTCAGATTTCTTGCCTCTGCATTATTAAAAGATCCTATCTGATTTCCATGAGGGTATTTCTCCCTGCAGATTTAGGATGTGGTGACTGTAAAAATATATTATTTAGGTCTCATGTGCTTCACTTTCAGTGCCTCCCGTTTCAGCAGGGGAATAACACTAAACATTCAGTAATTTGAAAACATGAAACAGCCTTATGATCATTCCTAATGGTCTATGAGGTTCCTCACTCTTCATTTCTGGTTATTATATGGTCAGGATACATTCTGCCTTTCCATTGATTGAGAGGACCTGTGGTGTATCCTTCATGGAGGTGGCATTCATTCAGAGCAGAGGGAAATCTCCCTGGAGCCCCTGACTTTACCATGCAGGAAGAGGTCTTCATTGCTGGAAGTGCACAGCCATGACTCAGCTGAGCTCTGCTCCTCAGGCAGGCATCACTCAGTTGTAGAAAAGCTCTCTGACGGCATAAATACTCCAAACCCAAGCACGCAGGATTCACTGCTAGGGTCAGAGGACTCTTTCATGCATTCTATGAGGTGCAAGGCAGTTCATGGTCCAGTCACTGGGAATACATCAGAAAATAAAGCAGGCAAGAATTTGTTCCTTCAGTGAACTTATGTCCTAGTAGAGGAGATGCTATAAATAAGACAAATAAGAAAAAGTACATAGCGTGCTACATGGTGATATGTGCTAAGGAGGGAAAAAAACAAAGCCTTGAAGAAAGATATAAAGTATCAGGGAGGAGAGACTGCTAACATCCAGTTAGAGCAGCAGGGAAGGCCTGGCCCTGAAAAGGTGATTGTAGCGGGCGCCGTGCTGTGCCCGCCAGACTCCCCTTCAGACCCAAGGCACGCATTCCCCAGCTGTAGGAAGTACGGCGACTGACGGATCTCAGCTGAGTCACTCTCAGAGAATTGCTTTCAGAAAGAGAGCTCCTTAAACGAGGTCACGTCTGGGGTAGTTCATATCTGGTGACTGGTTGAATGAGGGGTTATAAAGCTCCAGTTCCCTTGCCTCATGGAAGTAAAACTCTGAAAGGCCATCCCAGCACCCGACCCCTGCCCAGCATGAGATAGCCTGAGGCCTTTGGTGTGACTGCATCGCAATTCAACTCTTCCCTGGGAAAAGGCAATGGAATCACAGCTTGTATTACAATTATAAGAATTTCAGGGGAAATCCTTCCTTGCGGCCTAAAATATCAGAAAATATTCTAACGAGGAAAGGTGTGTGTTTGACTGAAGGTGCAACACTCAGGATGCGATGTTTGATTTGCCCCTCTATGGTTTTTGGCTAGAAAATTATATTTAGAGTTCTGCTGAGCAATAACAGAGTCCGACAGCCAAGACAGTTTCAAACAATGTTCTGTTCTAAGTTTGTGTAGTTTTTACTTTTTAATCTATACTGCTCCATAGATTGCTGCTTTCTTTGTCCCTGGGTCATACCCTCCAGCATAAATTCTGACCCTGTACTTCAAGGGTTACAAACATAAATGACTATAGGGAGCTGGCAGGTAATAGAAATGTAAGGTACAGGCAAGCAATAGGGAGTGGTGTGGACTGTGGTGAACCAGAGGGTGCATGCCCTGTCCAAAAGGGAAAGCCAATACTCAGCACCAGCTGATTGTTACCAAGCTGGAATGGGAACCTGAAGTTGCCAGATTTTCCCATTTTTTCTCTGGAAATGACTGAAATTTAAATATATTTTAGTATAAAAGCTCCAAATTTTAGAATTTTGGCAACTAAATTAAATTTTAAAAAAACACTGTTTGTGTTAAAGAAAACACATCTGTGGTTCATAGTCAGCTGGAAAGCTGCCAGTTTGGGCCTTTGACATTGAAAGGAGATTTAAAGAAGATCACATCTTCACACGATTACAATTTGGAACCTGAGCTGGCTACTTTTCCTAAAACTGTGCACATAATGAATGCATTGCCTTTTCCTTGAGGAATTTGTGTATGTATGCTCCACTAGAGAGCAAGTGCCTTTGAAGGGAAGAATTAGGTTGTATTCATCTCTGTATTCCCTCAAGCACCTATCACAAAACTTTACATACGGGAGGCAGATACATGTTTGTTCAATAAAAAGAGCAATAAATACCACTGGATTTTCATTCTCTGGTTCTGTTTTAAGCATTTCAGGGTGCAATATTATGGTAAAAACAAAGTAAATTGATTGTAAAAATCAGGCTTAGTGGGAGAACAATTTCATTAAGTTGGCACCAAAGGACTTCTTAATAAAATGCTCTGAATTTGTTTTAAATCAATAAATCGGAACTGGTTTTCTCTACTGTTACCTAAAGCACTCTGGTAACATAAATGGCTAAAGAGTGGGTTCAGCATGGTGCACATTGAGGTGTAATTACAAGAACACAGAAGATTAAAGTCATATTTCTAATACAGGAGGATTAAATATTATCGATGCACCTGTGGTAGCAGGAGAGCTCATGTTATCTCAAATCATCTCGAACTCTTTCTTAAGAACAGAACTTCTATATGCCAATACTTACGTACATTTGCACATTTTACTAGTATTGGTCGTAGTGGTAAGAGCCTCTGTCCATGTTTAACCATTTTAAAGCATTTCACCTGCATCATCTCATTTGATAGCACTATTGTGTGATATGGAGTTAGTGAGATTATTTGCAATAAATGTTTTCATTTGCCAAAAAATAAGATCTTTCATAATTTGTAACAAATATTCCACAACAATGCAAGGTGTTGGTGGCAGGGTGATATGTGGAAATTCTGCACATCATACACAAATGTTTTGTAAGTACACAACCTCTCTAATAAAAATTTAAAAAAAAATAAATAGAAGAAGGAAAGAACTAAAAACAAAGCAAAACAAAAAGTTGCATATTGTACCTAGCTGATTAAGTTATGTGCTCAGGCACTTAGTAAAATTCTTAGCAATCCAACAAAAGATCAAAAGATTAAAAAAAGATAGACCTTTCTGATACTATTAGAAAAAAACAGAGTAAAATATTTTTACAGGGAAGCGGATGTGGCTCAAGCAACTGAACTCCCGCCTTCCACATGGGAGGCTCAGTTCAGTTTCTGGTGCCTCCTGGAGAAGCCGAGCAAGATGACGAGCTATTGCGATGGGCTGGCGTGGCAAGCTGACACAACAAGATGATGCAACAAGGACATACAAAGAGGAAACACAATGAGAGAGACAGCAAAGCAGGAGTGAAGGTAGCTCAAGCCTCTCTCCCATATGGGAGGTCCCAGGTTCAGTTCCCCGTGTCTCCTAAAGAGAAGACAGCCGACACAGAGAACACACAGTGAATGGTTATAGAGAGCAGACAGCAAGTGCAAACAACGAGGTGGGGAATAAATAAATAAAACAAATCTTTAAAAAAAAATTGCAATGTTAGAGTGGGGAGGATCTTTTTCACAAAGAAATGAGACCTAGAAATCAGTAAAGACTAGCAGTTTTGATTATTTAGAAATTAAAAACGTCTGAAAAAGTTACTGTTAATAAACCTTAAAAAAGCAACAGTGAAAATACCTATCATCATCATCTCTCTATCATTTTCACCATCATCATAATCTACCTATCCATATCTCAAAGTGTTAACAGAAATAATAAACTAAGTGCCCCCAGCAATCAGTAGGAGAGAATGAAGCCACACAGAAATGGGAAAGGAGATAAATGAGAAGTTTACTGAATAGGAATAAATAATATGCACACAAGTGAAAAAATGCTTGATTTCAATTGTGATCATGCAAACTAAAATGATAATGCAATTATTGTTTTATCTATCAAATTAGCAGAAGTTAAACAGGTCAGTGATACTCAGCGTAGGCTTGTTTATGGGAAACAGGGAGTCTTATACATTGTTACAAGAAATATAATTGGTACATACTTTTACTTGGCAATTTGGCAGTACCTGTAAAAATAAAAAATACACATACCCTTTGATCTGCAATTATAATTTAGGAATTTCTCACGTAGAAATGAGGTCTGTAAGTGTTCAGAGATGTCTGTAAATGGATGCAACATTGTCTGTAATAGTGAAACATTAAAACAGCTTAATGTCTATCAATAACAGATTGTTTATACTACTATTCAGCTATTATACAAATAATGTAGATCGATCTACACGTACTAACATGAAGAGATGTCTACGATGTAGTGAATGAAAACTTGCATGTTTCAGAACAAAAATGCTCAATTTTTTATGAAATTATAAAATGTCTTTATATACATATATATTTAAAAGACTTTAAAAGCATAGGAAATACCTAGAAAGATAAACACCACAACAGTGGTAAACTCTAGGCATAGGATTAGGGAAGAGTGACTTAAAATCTCATACCCTTCTATAATTTTTAATCATTTTTGGCAACAAAGACTCTGCTTTTTCGTTGTATGGCCCTAGTGAAGATGGTCTTTTTTGAAAATGGCACCTCAGCATGCAAACTCACTGTCCATTATGATTTCCATGCCATAGACACACAGTTTCTTTTTAAATTAAAATTTTCAAAGATTAAAACGTTATGGGCTAAATATGAGCATAATTTGTTCTATGGACACCTCATCTGAAATGATTTGCTTTAATGGAGTTGAACGAACATATAAAAATATCTTAGTGCTAGCATCATCCCCACTTTAGTTAGACAGAGGCCTCTTGCCCAGGAGCTGAGCGATACCCAGTTTTTGAGATTTAAGAGCTTATTTGATTACATAGGAAATGGTGGAAGCTACCCTCTTTGCTAAAATGCAGCAAAAAGAATTTTACAGTAAGCTCCATTGTCACATGAATTCATCCCTACTGTGGGTTAAATTATCACTCTTCAAATTTCACGATGTACAATAAAGGTTAGATCAGCCTTCAGCCATCTATAGCAACACTGAAGTGTGTTATAAAGGACTCCAAACCCTGTTGTTATTAGGTGCTCCCTTGTTCCTCAACAAAACATTTACAGATTGGTATTATTTTCCCCCCATTTCACAAATGAGAAAATTGTGTGCTGCCTGTGGCTACATAAATAGAAATTAAAAGAGTCAGGATTTTAACCTTATATTTTAAAGAAGTGATGTGATATAGTAGAAAGGCCATGTTTCTGAGTAAAAAGTAATGAAAAACCTGCTTGAGGACAAAACAACTGTGTAACTAAGGAAGGATCACCTTGGCTGTTGTGGCCTTTAAGATCGGATAACAAAATGTTGCTATATTGGTGCATCATCATTCTGGAAATATGAACTGGTGAGGTAGTACAAGAACATCTTCTAAGATAACCTCTACAGCATGTTTTGGGAGAGAGTCATAAAAATCCTGGCCAAAAAGCCATTTATTTTTCTGCTTAACAAACTTAATACAGCAGTGGAATTTACTGATGTGCTCTGCCACTAAGGCAGTCCTAACCCAGGAACATATGCAGAGATGATAAATTCGTGAGTGTGTCTGGTAGAAGAGCTGAAACAGATGTGCAGAGTGAGGGACATCAAAGTGAAAACAATTATCATCTCAGCAAATGGGTAGCTCTCCCAGATACAAGCTTAGCATTTTTAAAGGACCAGGGATTCATTATATCACATCGGCAAATCAGAGGTGGTACATTCAGATGGGAAGCACATGTAAATCGTTAAAATAAAACAAAACAAGACGAGTGGGCATTAGTTTGCTTTAAAAGACACTGCCACTCAGCAGCAATGTCCTGGCACACATTTGAATAACCTGGGGGAATAGCCATTTTCTCTCCTACCCTCTACCATTCTTTCCCAGCTGCCTCCCTAATATGGATAGGTTTTCCATTGTTGCCTTGGCAAGGTTGGGGATTGGAGCCAGCAAAGGAGAGCAGTCATCACCTCCTCCAAGGAAACATTGACGATGGGGAAAACAGGGAGTACAGGCTGTGGAAATAACCCAGGTGTAGGAATCAGTGCAACTGGAGGCAGGCGGGGATCTTTTCTGGTTGGTAGAAGTGGAGGCATCATTTTGTGGATGTTTTATTCAGGTGCTCGGAATTACAAATGGTTCAAAAACAAAACAAAACAAAACAAAAGACAAAAGACAAAAGACAACAACCATTCAATAATATGTGGTTTTGCCTATGCCACATATTAAGGAGATTTGAAAAGATTTTTCTTCTGATTACTATATATTTTATTATAAGTTTATTATAATATGTAGGATCCAGATTTAATAAACTAATAAGTAAACAAACCATGATTTTTTTTTGCTTTTCATATAGGCATTTCTATTTTGAATAGAAATAGGCCCAAACATAATTTTTAAAAACATTTCAATTTCACTACCTGTGGCTTCACTGTCTTATCTTGAAAAAAAAATCACTGAAAGGACTTGTGCCTGTGGATATTTCAAAGAGTGCTTTGCCTGAAAATGGTGTTTATTTGGTATTTTAGTAGCTTTTAAGTTCTAGTGCTCCTGTTAAACAATCTTTTAGAAAATGTAAACCACTTCTCTGTATTTCTGACAAATCATAAATTGCTTGGATAGAAAAATAGCATTATAATGAATTAATGGCTGATGACTGTTCACTATCAGATCTGAAGACTGCTTTTAGATTGTGTGCCCCTAGTGAAAATGCTGTTTTATGAAAATGACACTTCAGCATGCAAACTCATACTCCATTATGACTGCCATGCCACATAAGGTTTACTGGTTCAAAAAAAAAGGTGTTGCTATGTACTGCACTACTGGAATTGAATTAAATTATTAAACACAAGCTGCCAAAGAAATAATAGCATGGCTGAATATTTTTACAGCTTTGTTGGTGAGCATGTGTGTTCTATAGTTGCAATTACAGGAATTCTCCAAAAGGGATGACTGCAGTTTTGAGTTGCTGCCTCCAAGAATAAAGAATATGCTGTGTAGCAAGGGAGAATCATTAACATTTGACTCTCATTTCTAATTATAGATATAAATATCATTTTTATGCATATTTAGAAATGGTTCCTTTAATTTCTAGGATTTTGGGAGTATATAATACCATGTTTTTTGAGGTGGCCATATGAAAGAACATCATGGGAGTTGGATTTCTTGACCTACGTGTTCATGTGTTGGACCGAGGCAATCACTAGTTTGCCAATTACACTTATCTTGCCAGAGCTTTCTTATATCTGACAAATTCCATGTGTGAATCATCCATGTGAGAATAGACCAGCATACTGTAGCTGTGCTCTCTAATTTCCCTTTTATGTATGTGTTACAAATAAGCCAAGATTATTTAATACATTGATTAAAAGGCATATGGAATTGTGTTGAGATCATGGGCAAAGAGAAGAGTGAAGGTTGAATCCCTCCCCCCACCCCACCATTGTTCCAAACTTGAAATATTTTGTCCAAAGCAGGCTGTGTGGAGTCCTGAGGGACCAATCCAGGATACAAATTTAGCATGCACTTTAAAATTTGGTTGTTCTATCTTTCAAGCTGAATTTAAATCTCATTAATTTTTAGTGAAAGCACAATAGTTAAATATCTTGCAGATGGAGCTTGTTTATTTAAAATTCCTTAGAAGGTTTCCATTTAGGATTTTTACTACATTAGTTTGATCTACTGTACATGGTAATATGACATATGCATTTCTCTCAGGATGTGCAATTTGATTTCATACTGTGGAAAAATCCAGAGCGTAAAATATTAGCATGAACAGTGTCAAGTGTCGATGCTAATTCTTTTATTACTGTGACATTACTTAAGGACAGCAATCATTCAACTATTTTAAATGATAGATATTAGATCTTGGAAAAGATCTATGTTATCAGCCAAAACATGTCCTTGGAGAAGACAAGGTTCTAGAAAGTTCTAGAAAGATGACAGGGACACATTTAATCACAGTTTTCTACTGCTTGTGCCAGACTATAGAAGTCTCAGCTGTTGGCAACAGTGAATAAAACCAGAATGTAACATTTAAAAAATGTTGTGTGTATATTACGAACAGACTTCTTAATTTTGGTGATCATAGGCTAAAAACATTTATTTCCAAAGCAGCATAGTTACCCTCATTCCTTAGCAGACCCAGATATTTTAACATTTACTGATGATGCCTTGCAAAATGACAAAAAAATTCAATATTAATTTTGAAGGTGTATTCTTTGGAACTAGAGTTGAAATGTTTGGTTAAAATTTTAAAAATTAAATGAAATACTCTGATTTACATTGCCTAGTTTTAGAAGCCATATTAAATATAAATCTCATAGGGGAAATTTAATTTGAGTAGAAGGAGAAAAAAATTCCATACAGCTGGTATTTCTTGGATTCAGATTTCTTATCCCAAGTTTTAAGTGTATGGACATGTGAGTTTTTATACTGGATTTTAAGGAATAGATCCATGAATCTCTTCTCCAAATACTTTGTGGGAAAGCTATAATATAATCAGTGAAGGGACACAGTAATAATATTTGACTTTATCATAGTGCTTTCACAGTTGACAGAGTACTTTCCCGTATATTATTTATATTCTTAAGATAAAATCAGAGTGAAAATGTTTCTCACAATTTAAAGTTCTAGAAATGCCAAGCCATTCATTCAACAAATGCTTTTAGAATGCCAAATACCAGCACTTAAAAGGGTTGGGTTAGATGTTGGGTGGGAAATATAAAGACACAATACACACTGTGTTTAGTGGAGAGAGATAAAGAAAGATGTGATATAATAACTTCCATAATGGGGGCATGTACAAAGGGCGGGTGGAACACTGAAACCTGCCTGAGGCGTGTGTGTCTGTGGGTGTGCTCGTAAGGACCCTTCAAGGAGGAGACGACAGTGAGCAGGGACCCGCAGGATGGGGAGCCTTGGCCAGTGGGCAGGTGCCAGGATGGCAGGCTAGGGGGAGAAGGCTGACTGCAGAGATGTGAGTAAAGGGGGCGTGCTGGGGACGCCCTACACAGAGTTTGGTGTGAGAGGAAACTGGCTGAAGCTGTGCTCAAATCACACAGAACCCCGTATGCCTTGCCAGGAGATTAGATTCAAGCCTGTTTGAGCAAGAGAGTACAGGCTTAGATTTGCTGTTTCATCCTGGCAGCTGTTTAGAGAATGGAGGAGAGAGAAACATCTTGGAGAACTTTTGAGTTCTGGCCTGGGTTGATTCTGGTGCCATTTCCTGAGCTCAGGAGCTCAGGAGGGCAGCAGATAGGAGGAGTAGGGAAAGGGAAAGAGTTGAGGGAGGTAATGGGGTCAATTTGAATGTGCTGAGATTGCAGGAGTAAGAAAGATCAGGTTTCTAGGAGGCGATTGTATATGGTGGACAGGATTCATTCTGGAGCTGGCCTGGAATACGAATGCATGTAGAAGGACTGGTCATGAAAATCACCATGACTGGAGAAGTTGTGGACCACCATGCATCTCAGTCATCTCGAGCAGAGGATTCCAACCATGAGGAGTGAGAAGCAGTTGAGTATATAGTGAGACTATGGGGCCAGACTGCCTGGGTTTGAACCCTGGCTCTTCTACTTACTAGCTGATCTTGGGCAGGTCAGTCTCTGTGTTTCCGTTTCTTCAGTTGTGGATTGGGGTTAATAATAGCATTGACCTCAAATGGTTATTGTGAGAATTAAATGAATTTCTAAAACTTTCATATTTTATTCATTTGAAAAGTGCTTGGGGCCTATTAAGTGCTATTGTTATTGCTCTTACTTCCCCCCCCCCTTCCAAGCCCTCACATTGGGATAGTTCCTTGGCCTAATGGGGTACAGTGATGGTGGTGCAGTGGCATGACAGTTGTGCTCTGGCTGGACCTGAAGGATCCACTAAGAAATCATCAGCTATGGTGATGGAAGCCCCAATAGGAAGTCTCCAGCTCAAAATGCGTTCATCTACTTCATGAGAACATGGGCTAGTAGCCAGGCCAGCTTGAGGTAACTTTGTAGGTAGCTTTGGGAATGTAAGGTCAGCTTGGTGAAGCCTTTCTGACTTGAAGGACTGGAGTGGCCCTAGAGAATTGGCTGAAGAGAAAATTGGGGAAGAGGCCTGGGATGCACTATTCCAAAACAGGCTTGTGGTAGCTCAGTGGGTGGTGAAATAGCCAATGCGTTGAGTCCTCTAAAATTCTGTGGTGAGAATTGGCCAGACGTTTTAGTATCTCCAGGGTGTTCTGCCTTAGTTCTAGGCACACTTTGTGAGAATCTGAATTAAAAACAATCATTTAATATTTTGCTTATCCAAATTTCACCTATGCTTAAAGATCCAATTCAAACCCTGCTTCCTCTATAAATCCTTCCTTGGGTATTCCAAACTGAAATAATTCTTCCGTTCTAGAAAATATCATTGTGCAAAATATTGTGAGAAGGGATGGGAAGAAACTGGCATTTATTAAAAGCCTGCTATATCCCAGTTTCAACTTAAGCCCTTTGAATGTGTAATTTCATTTCAGGCTTGGAATAGTCT